>JAJOOS010009359.1:0-43677 GCA_029582725.1 Solanum chiquidenum | reverse complement strand
CTTCCAAAATCCAGCTTCTCTGAAGCAAACGACGGATGTGCAGTACGGACCGTAGATCGATCTACGGTCCGTCAATCCCCCTCCGTAGCTCCACACTTGGAATCTTCAAAATCAGGTACTGGAACTCTCGCAGTATCAATCTACGGATCAACAGTACGGTCCATAGATCCATTTACAGACCGTAAATGGACACCGTGGTTCCACACTTGGTCAGATTTCCCTGATTTGCCTCCATGCCTTGGCTGCTGATCTACGACCACCATCTACGGAGCGTCAATAGACCTACGGTCCGTAGATCACCTTCGTAGATGCCCTTTTCTGCATTTATTTCAGTTGTCTCTTTAATTTCGCGCCTGAACATCTTTCCTGCAAAATATGATAAAAAACTCATAAAAACCAATACAAAAAGGCCCTAGACACACACAACTTGTAAGTGAACTGTATTAGAAATACCGTAAACTCACGGTATATCATGATCCATAGCGGTATAGTGGTTATGCAATTTGGATCAAACACAAAATCAATTTCCCATGGCTGAACCACAAAGGGTTTATTATGAAAAGTGTATGGGCCATTTAACAGAACCCTATCCCGATCTCCAGCTGAACTGAATTAAAATATAAAATACCCAGTGTCATGGAGTAAGATTTCGGGATTTATCTCGCAGCTCTAGATGTTATCAACATAACCTCAATTGATTTTAGGTATGGTGCTGTCACGCCCCACACTCAAGTGGCGCAACTGGCTTCTAATGCCAAAACTCAGGCCCGAGCCGATCCTGCTGAACCATTTTCTACTAGCGCATGGCAGACACACGCAATCAAGAAAACAAACTAGTATATCCCGGCTTAAAACTAAGCCCTCGGCCGGTAAGGCCACTGTCAACATATATATAAAAGAAACAGCTACTCCCAAGAGTTCATATAAAGAAATAACCAACTAGCACAGAAGTCCTGACTGGGCCGTCGAGGCCACCATGATATTTATACAAAAACTGGAAGCATGTATATATCAAGACAATACATCAAACAACTCACAAGCTTCAGCAAAGCAACAAAACTAGGCCAGCATGGCCATAACCTAGATGTACACCCCACACACTAGTCTACAAGCCTCTAAGAGTAGTAAAGATTGGCAGGACAGAGCCCTAGCCTACCCATAAAGATATATACAACAAAAGGTAACAAACCTCCTAACTCTGGCAGCTCCGGAGGAAAGGGGCTAGCCAATCGGATAGAGGTCAATCCTGTTGCTAAGGAGGTCTACTAGGTCGTCTGTCGGGACCTGCATGCATGAATGCAGCGCCCCCAGGCAATGGGGCGTCAGTACAAAATAATGTACATAGTATGAAAGACTGTAGACTAAATGAGCAAGTATCATAATATACCAAAAGCAATAAGGTAAGGAAATAAAATGTAGATAAGCATGCCAACCCACTATTGAATCTAATAAAATACAACAATGATCAAACATCAACCTAACCAAGCCCCCATAAGCCCGGTAGGTACAAACAACATACCACCTACTTAGGCCCCCATAAGGCCAGAAGGTGCCAAATCAATCTACATAACCTTATCGGTAGCTCCTTGTCTTTGTAAGAAGTCACATAGCCCTTTTTTGCAACGATATAGCCTCGTAGGCAGCGCATAGCCCTGTTAGGCAACATCATAGCTCTGTGGGCTGTACATAGCCCTCTTTTGCATCAACACAGCCCTGTAGGCAACACATAGACCTCTTTGGCATCAAAATAGCCCCGTAGGCAACACATAACACTCTTTGGCATCAATATAGCCCCGTGGGCAACACATAGCCCTCTTTGGCGTCAAAATACCCCCGTAGGCAACATATAACCCTCATTGGCTTCAATATATCCCCGTGGGCAACACATAACCCTCTTTGGAAATAACATAGTCCTATTAGAAAAGATCATAGCCCCCATAGGCAGTTCATAGCTCAACAACTAACCACAATAGCTCCAAGGGCGACAACAAATAATTGATTAGGTTAAAGGCGATCAATTTAGCTATAAACAATATGTATGAATAAAAACCAAGTCGTTCCTAACTTAGGGTCTTTCTTAACAGATCGTGGGTCCCTAAAATGAGGGTTTATAGCCACCCAATCATCCAACCACTAACAATTACATCTACAAGATCACCAACGTTAACTACCTCTAAGGAAACATGTCGAACGGAGGGAATAACCTTAACATACCTTTCCAATGAACGCTCAAAAGACCGTAGTTCCTTCACAAAAGTTGTTCCTTATGTCCTAAGCTTCGCAAACACTATATATATACAGTTGGTAGGCACCTATAAACAGTTCATAATTATTCTTCAATCGGCAGATTTGTCATATTGCCCCAACTTGTCGAAACGTCCGTAGAAATTCATAAAAACAATCATAAAAGAGTCTTGAGATGATTACCTTAGTTAACCAAGTTTAAACCTTGAAGAAACACCACTAACTGCAAATTTATATCTTCAAAAACCAACTCCAAACGCAGCTAATAGAAGGGAAAAATGAATGCCACGTGTAGGGATTACGTTTCTAGGAACGGGGGCAATATTTAATGGTAGAAATAGTCAAAAACTAACCTTCATCATGCTAGAAATCCACTTAAATGAAATGTTTTCATGGCTTAAAACGTTAAATAAGCCGACATACCATATTTTTTACCCGACCCGGATTCTGCCCCGGCAGTCCCTAGTAAAACCCTCATAACTTTTTACTCTGATGTCGGTTTGATACGAGATTTTTTGTGTTGCAAACTAGACTCGTAGGACTTTAATTTAATGGGATGTGGGACCCACAACTCGTTATAGATTGGGAGAAAACTTCCGAAACATTTGACCCAAATTTCAGAGAAATCTTTTAAAAGGAACTTACGATAACTTTCGACCACTTTTATTTTGCGACTTACCTTACTTCAAAACTTGAGATACAACCCTTGAACACTTAAAATATGACATACCACATCATTCTTAATTTATTACTCACCCTCTTTGTCTTTCCACGAATGTATGAATTAATTTAGACGTTTAGAAAAGTTGGGGTGTTACAGGTGTATCACCAATTACATACCCAATCAATGAATTATGCCAGTAGTTTGACTGTTCCATTATATCCTCTTCAATAATGTTCACATAAACTTTACCATCTTTTGAGATCGGAGGGACATAAGTGAGCGTTTTTCCCTGACCTAGCTTCCTATTTTCTGTAAATTCCTTCTTCACTTGAGGATTTGTATCTACAGTGACCCCAGAAACTGTAGCTTCCTATTTGGCCCAGAAGTATCAAAACTCCGGAGTTGGACGGAGTTGGGTGAATCTATCTCTAAACTAGCATCCTCAACCTCTTCTGGAATGGGTCGAAATTTGGGCGGGAGGTATGTTCCAAAAGTGAGAGGAGGAATTGTGCATCTATTACCATCGTAAGGTGTTACCATCTTTACCGGTGAGCTAGCGTTCAGTTCCTTTGTGGCGATTTGCGTTCAGAAGGTGCACGTAAGCTACATTGCTAACATGCGCCAAGAGCAAAAACCTCCGTTCGAAATAGTTTTAACTTGATTTGAAAAAATAGTCTATTCATCTTTGAGAGGAGTAGTATCTTCAAGTTCTAAGTCTTGAGTATTGAGTTCCTAATCATTTTGGGATTGTATTCCTAATCATGGGACTACTACATGTTACCCATGAAGTTACTTGAGTTGAGTAGTTCATGCCCATAATTCTGCATGAACCCTGTGGGTTGAGTAGTCTTGAGATGAGAAGTATCACTGAGCCCTTGAGTTGAGTAGTTCATGCCCATAATTCTGCATGAACCCTCTGAGTCGAGCATTCTTGAAATGAGTATTACCATTAAAGTTTTTGAGTCTCGAGTATTGAGTTCTAGTTATGGTTATTGAAAACCTTGAATTGAGTTGTTCATGTCCATAATTCGGCATGAACCCTATTTTAAGAAGTCTTTTGCAAATGCTTTAAATTTGTTTTAAGACTTGAGTTTTGAGTTGAGTAAAGAGTAAGAGTGAAGATCATTTCTTCAAAAGATTATACGGGAACTAAGTATTCCCAAGATTTAAAATGTTTTCACATTTAAACAAGAGAGGAAACACCAATTTCCAAGAGAGTTTTTAAGCTAGTTTTTGAGTAATAATCTCAAACCACAGAAAGAGTTATGTTTTTAAACGTATGATCTAGTATATTTTGGGAATAGTATTGAGCATTGATATAGGGGAGAGTTCAGACAACTCACAGCCCCTATAAACCATGTTTCCAGCATGGGTAGAAAAGTGTTATACTTTTTAGATAATTCTTTAATGCTTTCAGCATAGACTAGTGGATTCACTTAGTTAGTTATGTTCTATACCCCCGGCAAGGTATAGGACGGCCTTGGAAGTGTGAGACAAGATGATGTATCATCACTTAGCTCGTAGTGATGGTTGCCGGTTAGAGAAACTTCCACAGAGATATTTTATATTTTTATATACACAGAGTTTATTTTATATTTTCATATACAAACAAAGTTATTTTGTATCCTTGCATACAAACAGAGTTATTATTGTATCTTAAATAAATTGAGTTGGTTTCTATTGTTTTAAAAGCTTTCCATATATTGCATCTTTTTATTGTTGCTTTATATTAATTTGAGTATCCAGAGTTGAGTATCCAGGGTCGAGTATCTTATTATTGAGTTGTTCCTTCTTTCACTGAGTTGAATATCTCCTTATTGAGCTGAGTCTCATTTTCTCTGAGTCGAGTTGAACCATGTTTCTTTGAGTTGAGTTGAATTGAGTGAGTTGAGAAGAGGTAAGTATGTTTCCTTTTTATCGAGTTCAAGCCTATGTTTATGGTTTAGAATTCCCCTTTAATGCTCGTACATTCCACGTACTGAGCCATTTGGCCTGCATCATTTCATGATACAGATACAGATATTCAAGGTCGTCAACAGGAGATTTGTTGATACCACATGCAGTTTGAGTTAGCTATGGTGAGCCTACTTGTTTCCAGAGGGTTACACTTGTATTTTCAGTTATATCAGTTGTTAGGATGTTGTGGGTCTTGTTCTGACTTCTATCTTTGTCAGTTAGAGGCTTCATAGATAGACAGTAGAGTTTCAGAAGTCTGTTCATTTATTTTGTTAAATGTTTTAAAGGCTTAAGTTTCCTATTTTATGGCGATTTGAATATTTTATTTATATTCAGAGTAAATCAATTGAGTTAAAGCTTTGTATTTGAGTTTCATGAATTTTATTTGGCTTTTAAGCTTTTGTATGCTTGAGTTAGTCTTACGCTTGTAGTCAGCCAGGATGAGGGTTCGCTTGGGGACCAGCAATGGTTCTCGAGTGCCGGCCAAGTCCAGGGTGTAGGCTCGGGTCGTGATAGTAGTATTGAGCATCGATATGGGGGAGAGTTCATAGAACTCACAACCCTCATAAACCATGTAGCCAACATGGGTAGAAAGGGTCATACTTTTAGATGATTCCTTAATGCTTTTTAGCATAGACTAGTGGATCCACTTAGTAGTAGGTTCTATACCCCGGCAAAGTATAGGACAGTTCTGGCAGCGTGGGCTAGACGCTGTATCATCACATAGCTCATAGTGATGGTTGTCGATTAGAGAACCTCCCACAGAGTTATATTGTATTTTTATATACAAATTAAGTTATTATCTATTATTTTAAAAGTTTTCCATATATCGTATCTAACATTGTTTCTTTATCCTTGAGTATCTTGAGTTGAGTTGAGTATCTTTGATTTGAGTATCTAATCTTTGAGTTGAGTATCTTATTCTTGTGTTGAGTTTAGTTGAAGGAGTTAAGAAAAGGTAAGTATGTTTCCTTTTAATCAAGTTCAATTCCCCTTACATGCTCGTACATTCCATGTACTGAGCCATTTGGCCTGAAATTCATGATGCAGATATAGGTATTCAGGATCATCAACAGGTGTTTCGTTCAGGTCATATGATATTCTAGTCAGCTTTGGTGAGCCTTCTTATATACCGGAGGACTTTATCTTTACCTTACAATTAGTAGTTTTGAGATGGCGTGATTCTTGTCCCGATAGCTTTATGTAATAGTAGAGGCTTTATGTAATAGTAGAGGCTTCATAGATAGACAGAGTTGAAGAGTTTTCTGTATTTACTTTCTTTTGAGTATTGTTCAGAATTTCTTAAAGTTTATTATTGGAGTTCAATGAATTTAATTCAGTTTTAAGCTTATGTATGTTTGAGTTAGTCTTCCACTTGTAGCCAGCCAAGATGAGGGTTTGCTTGGGGACTAGCAATGGTTCTCGAGTGCCAGCCACGTCCAGGGTATTCTCGGATCGTGACAATGTGGATTATAAGAAATTTATTTAGTGAAAGACTATTTAACAATAGATTAAGATGGATTTTATAGCTAATTATTTTTCTTATAGTGTATTAATTAAAATAACTTATTTTACCTTCTATAACCATAAGTGGAAGATAGAATTATAAATACTTACTGAGTACGATGATGTTAAAGGCTACAGCTTGTGCCAAGAGCTCAAAGCGATGTGAATCCGGTGAAATGACATTGATTATCATTGCATCAATTTTTTTCTTTTCTTTGGAAAGCATTGGCATTGCCGCAGGATCCATAACTTCCGTAACTACATATATCCATGAACATTGAAATCATTGAAAATTATAAAAATAATATTGTACACAAAGGTATCATTTGGATATGTTTGTTTATTATTCAAATTCGAGAAAAGACATAAAGTCACCACTGAAGTTGTCCTGAATTTTCAAAAAGACACTTAAACTTTGCGGGAGTCTTATTACTCCATTATTCTTATTTATAATAAATTTTGTCGTCCCATTATGAGCCTTGGTGGCAGTAGAGTGTAGTTCAATCGCCATTGGTGCGTGAGTCAAGCCAAAATATAAACAAATATTTATTTTAACATTTATTTAATTGGAAATATTACTTTCTTTTCCCTACTTTTTTAAAAAAAATTGAACTTTCTCAATTCATTCTTTTCCATTATCTTCTTCACCCAAATTCAAAAACCCAATTGCCCTTTCTTCATCTTCTTCAACTTAGAAGATTCATTTACTTCATTCA
Organism: Solanum chiquidenum; assembly: GCA_029582725.1. Taxonomy (NCBI): domain Eukaryota; kingdom Viridiplantae; phylum Streptophyta; class Magnoliopsida; order Solanales; family Solanaceae; genus Solanum; species Solanum chiquidenum. The sequence continues at coordinate 36,591 of JAJOOS010009359.1, read as the reverse complement.
TTTTTATCACTTTTTTTCTAGTCTCTTGATTTTCTTTGTTTCTTTTTCTTCTTTTATCCTCTTTTTCTAAAAAAAACAAAAACAAATGTGAACTCCATTATTCGATTGATTAGAGAGTACTATGAAACTCCATTTTTATTTTTATTTTTGGTCTGAATAAAGAACTCCATTACCTTGCTTTAGTAACTTGAGAGTTGAATTGATTTTTTTAGTGATGATTTAGTGGCATAAATAGTGTTGTAACAAGGAAACATCATGGAGGCTACATTGAAGGTGGCAATGGCTGCTACTTTAAAGGATTTACAGCAAAGAACAAAGGGTTTGAGTAATGAAGGTTGACGAAGAAAGAGGAAAAAAATGAAAATAAAGTTGACAAAATTAGAAAAAATGAAAATGAAACTAAAAATTAAAAATTAAAAAATATTAATATGTGGCAAACAACAATTAGTGTGTGATTGCACTTCTTTTCTTGCAATTGAGGTTGGGTGAAAAGTGGATATTTATAACACTCTTAAATTGTTCATTAGGGTAATAGGACACCCACACTTATGTGTCTTTTTGAAAATGCGTGACAACTTCAATAATGACTTTATCTCTTTTCATATTTTATTTTTGCACTTCAAATTTTCAAATATCACATATTAATCAACTTATATTACAAATGATGTGTGCAATCTTAACTAGATTGATTACATAAAAAGCTATACATACTTCTTCTTTTTTTGTAATTGGATTACTTAAAACTAGAGAAGATCCTAACAAATATATTTCTAAATACTATTCCAATTTATTTATGACTTGCCAAAAACAAATAAATATTGAATATATATATTAGATACTATTAAAGCACAACATAATAGGATAAAATGTTTTGAGGTAATTTTATTTCATAGATATGTAATTAGATGATCTAACAAAGTATAAGAAAGGAGTTACCAATTATTATTTTTTGTCTACATCCAATAATAAAAAAAAATAGAAAGGAAAAAAAAAATCATGAAAATTAGATCTCCTCATTTATTTTTACTACATCCAATAAAAGATAAAATATTATCTCAAGTAATAATGATAGACAGATCATCTCTTATCATGTCTTTCTCGTGCTCTTTCTCTTCCCTCCCGTCATCCTAATTTCTTGTGCATCCATCACTAATGTAGAATTATTTTTTCTTAGAGGATAGATAAATTTGTAAAAATTAAAAAGTGCTATAATAACAAGGAAAAAGAGAAGTTCAAGATTTACAAGATAAATGAAATATAAAAATGGACGATGCTAAAATCATAAATGAGATAACAAAGAGCATATCATTTCGATCTCTCTCTCTCTCTCTCTATATATATATATATATATAAAAAAGTCACACGGAATTTTGTTATTATATCAAAGAAACTAAAAGGTTCAAAATTCTAGAAATGTCACCTTTGTATTTATAAGCCTCTAACAATTTAACAGTCTGATCAGTAAGAAATTCTGCTTCATGATGTACCAACAATACTGAACTTCTTCCGGTGTTCCACATAATGGAGCTTCCATTGGATTAGTTTATTCCTATAACGGTTTGGGAATTTCCTTCTTTGGACATAAAAAAATGATTTTATTGGTGAAACACTTTAATGTTTTGATGTATTTGTTATTGCAACTCTAATTAATATAGAGTTCACTTTATCTCTAGAAGCTTCTTTATATAGTATATGTAACTTATTTATAAGTATGTTTAGAGTGGACTATACAGATAATTTTATCTAAATAATGCCTAGATAGTCCCTCAAATTTGGCAGAATTTATAAATTGGATACTTAAATTTATCTAGTGATCAGAAAAACACTTTTTTCTTGAAATATATACATCTCATGAACACCTAATAATGACATGACAAATTTATAGGTATTGCACTCCCCATTGGCACGTAAACAAATTAAATTAATCAATTTCTTCTTCTTTTCACTCAAATTTAGCCAAGTAAAGTATCCCATTAATTAAGAAGGTGAATTCATCCTAAGCTATAACCCTAGTTATGATTCGATGGAATATCCTGATTTTAAACTAAATCATCTCAAAGAATGAATAAGTGATTGTTTCCTTAATTATGAGAAAAACATATAAAACTACTAATAAATTATATAATGTTAACCCATTGTTTATGTCGGTAAAAAATCAAAAATATAGCAAATGCTTGATATATAGTAGTGGTTGATAATGATGATATTTGTGATGATAGAAATGTTTGATGACGGTAATGGTGGTAGTGATTGTGATAACAAAGATTATTAATAGTGATGGTTGATGAAAGGAAGAGGTCCATGTAGTTGTTGAGTCCACCCCTAGCTTCTTAGTCAATGGGCATAAGAGGTTTGATACCTACTACAAAAAATAGAATCCACTTTAGATAAACATGTCTCTAAATAGGCAGCATGTGTAATGGCCGAAAGCGTACCTTTTTGGATATATTATCCAAGTCGAGAGTAGAGCTACTAGAAAAATTGTCTGTTGGGAAACTACCTTCACGTTTGGTTTTGTTGGGACTGAAATAATTAGATATCATGCAAAACCTAGCAAAGCAAACTTAAAAAGACCATGAGTAATAATACAAACGAAAAATATACCAAAAGACACAAATATTTAACGTACCTCGGACAACCGACCTACATCCACAAGAGGATATGAGAAATTCACTATATAAAAGAAAGTACAAAATATAGAGAGGAATAAGCCCACACGATTAAAGAAACACTTGTGTCTCACACATTCTCCCCCTAGTTACACGCAATATACAAAACTCTCTAAGCCCCGTAGGACTACATTGTGAATGCTATTAGGCTAGAAGGAATACACATATAATTATAGAGTCATAAACATTTTCCTACAAGAAAAATAATTAGCCAAATATGGAAACTTTGTGTTTTCCTTTTGCTAAAAGGAAAAACCCAATTATGGTAAGAAACTCATGACAAATACTAAACAAATTTCTCCCTTGGCCTAAATTTCTAACAAAATAAATTTGCCCCACTTCTTCACATAATCTTCAATAACTTACATATCCTATGCAATATATATTTCTCCAACAAAAATCTTCATTACTGTCAAATATGTTACGACTAGAACTATCAAGATGAACACTTATTTTTGACCTGGTTCAACCATTGGGTCATTAAACCATTGAACCTGACTCTGATATGACTTGTTGGGACTGAAATAATTAGGTATCACATACAAGCTAGCAAAGCAAATCTTGAAAGAAGATGAGTAATAAGACAAACGAAAAATATACTAAAAGACACAAACATTTATCGTGGTTCGGTCAACCGATCTACATCCACAATAGGAGATAAAAAAAATCACTATATAAAAGAAAGTACAAAATCTGGAGAAGAATAACCTCACACAATTCACTCATAATACAAAGATGTTCACACATGTGTTAAAGTAATACTTGTGTCTCACACATTCTCCCCCTAGCTTCACACAATACACAAAACTCTCAAAGCCTTTTAGGACTACATTATGAATGCTACCAAGCTAGAATGAATAAACATCTATTTATAGAGTCATTTTTTTCCCTAAAAGACAAATATGGAGACTGTGTTTACCTTTTCCTAGAAGGAAAACTCAATTATGGTAAGAAGCTCATGACAAATACTAAACAGGTTTAGAGAGCGCTTTTTTCATTGAGAATTCCTCGTTCCTTTTCGTGTGAATTCCCCAATGGTGAATATCAACTTGTAGTCCCTATCTATTCCATTTTTTGAATCTAAAAAAAACTATTCACACAAAAATACCTCTTACTAATATTAAGACTTTGTTCTAGATCTTAATGATCAGACCAAACAAGTTCTTGAATCTCAAGGATGAGATTATTTTATTAAGTATTAATTACACTTCTTGAGACTTACCAAAAATTTAATGCTAGTCTTAGTTGGCTAAAAATTCTTTGATACATAACTTGAAATACAAAGAGGTTGTAACAGCCCAGAATTTTTTTGAGCTAAGACTCGAACCATGCTTCGTTGTGAGTAGGATTTTACCGAGGAATTTAAAATTTCTTAAGTTAGGTCACTAGATATAGCATCTTGAGTTCCAAAAAAAATAATTAAAGAGATTCATTCAAGTCATTCCTTAGTTCTTTTAAGTTTTGGGTCAACTTCAAACGACCATAACTTTCAGTACAAGATGAGTTAGGAGACTCATAAGATATCAAATGAAAGTTCTTGGAATCCGCTTTCCAACGCCACTGAGTTTGCTAATTTTCGAGCTCGTATGATGGAGATATGCCCGTTTGAATTTGGGCTGTCCAATTAAGAAAAGTTACCCGAAAATATGAGGGGTATTTTGGTCTTTTCCTTACCCAATCAGTTTAAAACGAATTTTAGTAATATTTTTGGGGACAAATCTGATTTTGGTCAGTTTTCATAAACCCAAATGCGCTTAGGGTTTTAAAAGAGAGTTCATTCAAATCATTCCTAACTTCTTTTAAAGTTTTGGGTCAACTTCAAATGACCATAACTTTTAGCACATGATGAGTTAGGAGACTCATAAGATATCAAATGAAAGGTCTTGGAATCCTCTTTCCAACACCGTTGAGTTTGCTAATTTTCGAGCTCGTATGAGGGAGATATGCCCTTTTGAAGTCGGGCTTTCCAAATAAGGAAAGTTACCCGAAAATATGAGGGGTATTTTGTTCTTTTCCTTACCCAATCGGATTTGAACGTTTTTAGTAAGATTTTAGGAGTCTAAATGATTAGAATCAGTTTCATTCATCCCCAAAGCGTTTAGGTTTTAAGAGAGAAGATTCTAGAGGAGAAAAAGTTCAAAATTTCAAAGTTTCAAGCGTTCGTTCAAGAAATTCAAGATTTCGCCAAGAACCTAATTCTTTGAGGTATGTAAGATTCCATAGTGTTGGGTTTGTTCTCTCACAAACCAATCATGAGTTCCTTCATAAATTTCATCCATGAGATTGAGTATGTTGATAATCTTGTTGAGTTCTTGAGGTTTTGTGCTTCGTTCTTTGATAATGAAGTTCTTGTTGAGTTCTTGAGGTGAGAGTTGCAAATTTCTTGACTTATATATGGCTTAAAATAATCACATTTTCATATTTTAATCCATCATTCTCTTCTCTCTCAAACCTTAGGGAAAAACCCTAAGGAAAAATCAAAGTAGAAGACTCCATTCAAGATTCTTTCAATCTATTTCAGGATTCTTTCAATCTTTTTCCAGATTCTTTTTCAATGTAAGTCCTTCTCCAAGAATTTTATTCTTTCCAACTCAAATTTCTTCATACAATTATGAATCACTAATGAAAATCATAATTCTTGGTCATAGAGATTTCAAGAAACTAATTCAAGAATCTCAAGAAAGGTTTTCTTGATTGTTTACCTTCAAGGGTTTCAAGACTTCTAATCAAGATTCTTCTTCAAGATTCTTCAAGAACTTTGTTCTTCCAGGTATGTAAGGCTATCATAGTGTTGGACTAGTTCATCCTCACATCTTACATCTACTTTCAGATCAGTAAAGAGTAATCTAGTATTCTTTTCCTAGATTTGAGTATTATTGAGATAAGTTGATTTTGACTTCTTGAGTACACATTTCTTTTAAAAAATTTATTCCTAATTATTGAGCTTCTATATTGTTATTGAGATCCTAGAGTTGATTTGTTCATGTTTGTATTTTAGCATGAACCCTATTTTGAGTTATAAATTTTGAAAAACTTTTTTTTAAAGCCAACATTTGAGTTCTTAAACACAATTTTGAGGAAACAAGTATGACAATGAGAAGAGTCGTATACATGAGTCCATATTGTTATGTTGACCCTTGATTCAAGTCGCTCATGCCCATGAATTCCGCATGAACTCCATAAATTGAATATCTTTGAGAGGAGTAGTATCTTCAAGTTCTTGAGTATTGAGTTCCTAACCCTTTTGAGATTATATTCCTAATTGTGGGACTACTACATTTCACCTATGAAGGTCCTTTAGTTGAGTTGTTCATGCCCATAATTCTGCATGGACCCTATGAGTCGAGCAGTCTCGAGATTAGTAGTAGCATTGAGTCCTTGAGTTGAGTAGTTCATACCCATAATTCCGCATGAACCCTATGAGTCGAACAGTCTTGAGATGAAAAGCATCATTGATTCCTTGAGTTGAGTAGTTCATGCCTATAATTCCGCATGAACCCTCCGAGTCGAGCATTCTTTGGATGAGTAGTAGCATTGACTCATTGAGTTTGGGAGTTGTTGAGTTCCAAGTATTGAGTTCTATGCATGGTTATTGAAAACCTTGAATTGAGTCGTTCACGTCCATAATTCGGCATGAACCCTATCTTAAGAAGTCTTTTTACAAATTGTTTTAAAGACTTGAGCACTTGAGTTTGAGAAAGATTAGAGTTGAGTTAAAAAAATTGCAAATGAATATTTGGGAACTAAGTATTCCCAAGAGTAATGTTTTCATATTTAAAAAAGGAGGAAACTGAGATTTCCAAAGGAGTTTTCAGCTGTTTGAGTACCATCTCTTTTAAGAGAAAGATTTTTGAGTAATAATCTCAAAACACAGAAAGAGTTATGTTTATAAAAACATATGATTTTGGCAATAGTATTGAGCACCGATATGGGGGAGAGTTCATTCAACTCACAACCCCCATAAACAATGTAGCCAACGTGGATAGAAAGGGTCATACATTTTAGATGATTCCTTAATGCTTTTTAGCATATACTAGTGGATCCACTTAGTAGTAGGTTTTATACCCTTGCAAAGTATAGGACAGTTCTGGCAGCGTGGACTAGATGATGTATCATCACATAGCTCATAGTGATGGTTGTCGGTTAGAGAATATCCCATAGAGTTACTTTGTTTTTTTATATACAAACATAGTTATTGTTGTATTTTCATACAATTGAGTTATTATTGTATTTTTGCATACAACTGAGTTATTGTCTATTGTTTTAAAAGCTTTCCAAATATTGCATATTTTATTGTTCCTGAGTATCTTGAGTTTGAGTTGAGTATCTTGAGTAAGAATTGAGTACCTTATTGTTGAGTTGAGCCCTATTTCTCTGAGTTGAGTTGAACTATGTTTCACTGAGTTGAGTATCTTACTATTGAGTTGAGCCCTATTTTCTATGAGTTGAGTTGAACTATGTTTCACTGAGTTGAGTTGAGTTGAACTATGTTTCATTGAGTTGAACTATGTTTCATTTAGTGGGTTGAGAAGAGGTAAGTATGTTTCTTTTCCATCAATTCAAGCTTATGTTTATGTTTTAGAATTCCCCTTACATGCTCGTACATTCTATGTACTGAGCCATTTGGCCTGCATCGTTTCATGATTCAGATATGGGTATTCAGGATCATCAGCAGGCATGTCGTTGAGGTCATGTGATATTCCAGTCACATTTGGTGAGCTTTCTTATATTCTGAAGGACTTCACCTTTACCTTACAGTTAGTAGTTTTGGAGATGTCGTGGGTCTTGTCTCGATATCCTTATGTAATAGTAGAGGCTTCATAGATAGACAGAGTTGAGGAGTTTTTGTATTTACTTTTGTTTTGAGTATTGTACAGACTTTTAAAAAGATTGAGTATTTGAGTTCAATGAAATTTAATTCAGTTTTAAGCTTTTGTATGCTTGAGTTAGTCTTCCGCTTGTAGCCAACCAAGATGAGGGTTTGCTTGGGGACCAGCAATGGTTCTCGAGTGTCGGCCACGTTCAGGGTGTAGGCTCGGGTCATGACAGAGGTTCACAAAATACTTGTTTAAATTGTTCAGATGATGAATCCATGTGTTCAAGTAACAATTAATGGTCTTAGATTAAACCCATAATTAACATAGTTCCTTCCTGATATAATTCCACCTAAAAATAAATAAAATTGTGGCTTTTGTCAAATTATTTTTGTTCAAAAAGTCCCTCTTAGGAAGAAGAGAATAATTGCTTTCTTTCAAATCTATTATTATTTCAATAATTTTTCTAGGGATACATAATAATTATTAACCTCTAATAGGAAAATAATAAAAAAGGAGGATTCTTGGTGAGAAGCGAATATTACATTTACGCTACTCTCTTTGTCTCATATTAGTTTATCATCTATGTATTAAAACACATTTCAACTGTTAGTTATTTTTTTTCTACCTAAACGATGATGATGGTTAATAACGTCCAAATCCATTCCTCTAAGTGAGAAAATTTACCCGAATGTATGCAATATAATTTACTCAACTATGAATCAGAGTCAAATTTCACACAGAACAACACATATGCAATCAAGTAAGTAAGGAATTCTCACAAATTACTCCAAGTCAAACATTTGATACTATTGACTTTTTGACAAAAAAAAACCTAGAAAGAAAGTAACGATCCAATGTATTTTATGATTTTACATATATATAAGAGTGATTTTATGTTAATAGTAGCCTCAGATAATATCTCTATCCCAATTAAGAGCATTAAGGACACAAGTAGGTTTTCCTATTTATAGCTCGAAGTATTAGATGAAGGTTAGTATCCTAAATTTTTGTTAATTAATCTTTTCCAACCTCATTTTTTCTCTCTCGAGCTCAAATCAAAGTAATTGAGCAAGTCCTAGGGTTAGTCACTCCTTTTAGAAACATTACAGCACAAGAATAATTATATAAACAATTTAACTCACTTCATTAAGAATAAAAATCTTTCAATACATAAGCAAAACAAGAGATTAATCCAAACATCAATCATGAAATATTTTCATAAACAAGATTTAAGAATGAAATAATATACTACAAACTTAAACATTCAATACATAATAAGGAAATGAAGAAATAAATAAAGGTTAAAAAATTTCCCAATTATAGATTTTGCGATACAGAAAGATACATAAATGCATTCGAATAGTTATAATTATGATCACTTAATAATATAGGTATGAGGCTAATCTGTGTAAACAATTAGAGGATCGATGGACCATGACATAATATCAATACCCTATGTGTAAAAAATTTGAAGATTGCAGCAACGCAGATATTACGAGAGCTATAGAACTTGAAAGGAAGAGAGACAAACTAAAGTTCAAATGAGTATTTCAAATACATTCTATTATTTTGGCTAAAACATTCCTTTCACTTTCCATAAGTTCAAGCAATCCAAGTCATACGAAATAGAAATAGTCTCTAGAAAATTAAAATTAAAGATAGCAATTTCAACTTGAGAAAACAACTTTGTAACTGATAGAACTGGATCATCGATCATGTTGATTATTCATCAGGAAATTTTCTATTCTTGGAAACTGGACCCTCGAAGTCTTTACCACCTGCACATGTAGAATATCACTTTATGAGATTATTGAGTGACCATCTAAAAAGTCAATTCTATCAAACTAATATTTCAAATAAATAAAGTGTAGTAAGGGAAATGAAATACAAGCATAAACTTACTGCCATGTTCATTCGGTAGGGTGGCACTTGGAGATGCAGAATTTTGGAAGAGATCATCCCAATATTTCCACTCATTTGGACCACTTCCTTCAATATCATTCGCAACGATGTTGCTTCGATCAAACATGTTTTGTTCACCAATATCTTGCTGGAAATTAGCATTTGTTGCTCCCAATCCATTAAGTGTCACATTTCCAATATTTGTATTAGTTATCATTGTGCTACCTGAATGTGTTGTTACATGGGCAGGATTGAGATTCAAGCTATAACCATTTTGAGTATGATTATTCAAGTCGTAATCATGATGATCCCCATTATTAAACGCCAAAGAAGACCTATAATTAGTGCTCCCAATAATTGGACCCGACATTCCAAATAACAGGCTGTGTTGTTGTAGTCGACCACCGGCATCATTTTGGGCCGACAAAGATGGGTTGAGGTATTGGGGTTGAGTCTGAAGTTTTGGGTGATGGAGTTACTGCTGAGTTGAAATAACAAAAATGTTGGTATTAACTGGTGGGAACTGTGGGACTCTTTGAGTTTGATTTGGAACATTTATTTGAAGACGAGGCATTTTTCCTAATTTTTTGAAGCTCCTTTGTTTTTCTTTCTAATGATGTGTTACAACTACTTCTTTGTTGAGAATCACTTGAGGATCCGTGATGAATATTCTTTCTCTCTTTTCGAGGTCTCCAATTGTTTTCACGACATTTTCGAAAGAACAAAAAAACTCAAAAGAGAGTTGGACTATGGATATAATTATTATCTCAAACTCATTGTCATTTATGTATGTTTAAGATGCATGATACAAGTCATTTATGATAATATACTTTTTTGTAGCTATTCGATGAACGACAAAAATCTTTTGAATTGGCAATATTATTATTTCATTGAATAAACATTAAAAAAGAAAATAGAAATTAGCAACAAATAACTAAACATTTAATAAAAGTTTGTTGCTAATCCTCTTTACTTAGCGAGTATTTTGATAAAAAAAAAAATGTGAGGAGATGAGAATAATTTCCAAACATTTACTAGTGGAAATGATGTACAATTAAATTTTTGTTCTAATAAATGATTTTGATTAAAAAAAATTAAGATCATTGTAGAAAAGTGGATCTCAGAAGTGTTAGTTGAAAAATCATTCCAAGCTAAATATTTTTTTAATAATCGAGTATCAGAAAAGAACTTCATTAAAAATATTTTTTTGCAAAATAATACCCTCCCCCCTAAACAAACATAAATACATGATAGATATATATTACCACTTCAATTTTTTAAAGGATGTACCTGTAAGTGACTGGATACTTGCTTCCTTGTAAGACCAGGCACATTCATCACTTCAACAATGTGTGCCGGATAAAATTCTACATGTTCCATAAGGATGTAACTTTGAGTTAATCACTACTTCAATATTTCTATATCAAGTCAAGGTACATGTAAATACAATAATCACTATTTCGTAATCCCAAATAAGTAAAGTTAGCTAAAAGTATGAATTCTCATTGTTTATATAGCTACATATATATAGAAACAAATTGTAGGCAAAATTAATTACTAGCGAGGTAAACTTACTTCCTTTACCAAGTTGTTCCACAGCTTTTGTGAATTTGGAATGAAGATCAACAGTCCATTTTGCGCAATTCTTACGTGTACCGGTCTTATTAACAACACCGCTACGACTTTCTCCTTCATTAATCTCTTTTATACTTTTTCTCCCTCTCTTCCTCTTCAACTTGTATTTACCAGTTGATACAACACCATTTTCAGCCTTATGGATATTATTGTTATGTTCCTCAGTATCAACATGCATATTCTTCTCTCCAAGTTGTTCTTCATCTCTTACAATATTACTATCATAAATTTCATCAACATTCATATGATTTTGGCCATTTTCTTCTAAACCTTTTATCGATTTCTCCCATTCTTTTTTTTCTCTCAATACAAGTGGCCATAAGTATTTCACAATTTCCTTATTGAATGGCTTTTCCAAGTAAAGATAAGCTCCATTATCCAAAGTGTTCTTGGCTAAGAGTCTATTGTGTTCATCACATGCAACTTCATAATTATATTGAGAAGCTAACAATTAAAATTAAATTATATCATACGTTTTGATAATAGTCAATTTCATACATATATTTATTGAATTTTACCTGTTATGACAGTAATTTTGTTACAAAAAAATCATTTATCATATAACTATAACTAAAAACAAGATTAACAATGGATAGTTGTCGTCTCTTGACAATAGATTAATGATAAATTTTATAGCTAATTATCTTTTTGTGGTGTATTAATTAAAAATGTAACACCCGGCTACTAGAAAGACTTAGAATTAGAAAGAAACCATTTTTGGAAATAAGTTAAATCTGGAAATTTGACAAAAAATAAGTGAAGTATGAGTTTTGGGTAAAATTCAAACGATCATAACTCCTAGCACAGGATGAGTTAGGTGTGCTAAAACATACCGTAGGAATGATATTTGAATTATATTTCTAACGCCACTGAGTTTTCTCAGTTTTGAGTTCGTATGAGTGAGATATGCCCATTTGAAGTCGGGTTGTCAAGAGAAGGAAAGTCAAAACCGGATTTTAGAAGGGCATTATGGTCTTTTCACCACCCAATTAATTAATTTCATTTTTGGTAATTCAGTTGGGGTCTAAACTGATTGGATTCAGTTTACGCTTTTGAAAACTAAGTTAGGGTTTTGAGAGAAGATGCAAGGAATCGTCAAGTTCTTGAAGCTAAGATAGTGGATTCCGTCAAGGAGTGATCCCTACGAGGTATGTGAGATCACATAGCATTGGGTTAGTTCACCCACGCGCCAATCATGATTTATTTCAGCGAATTTATGTTCTTGAAAATTTAGAAATCGAGTTTTTGAGGGGTTTTGTTGAAATTATATTAAGTTCTTGATTCGTTGAAATTGTTGAGGAGTTGTTGACTCAAATTCTTGAAATTAGGTGTCGTTCTGAGTAGATTCTTGCATATTTTGGTTATGTAGTCGAATCTAAGTGTTTGGGGAAAGACCCAATTGAGTTTAGAGGGTTTAGAGTTGAAAAACGACCAAGAGAATTCGTCAAAAATCTTGGAAAAGGGGTGGGATGCCGCGCCACACAGAGCACCCCACAAGGTTCTATGAAATTTGGGCACTGGGCACCACGCCAGCCAGAGCACCCCAACCCAGGTTCTGAATTTTTGCCTCTGACGCCCCACGTCGCTCAGAGAGACTGGGACGCCAGGTTTTCTACCCTTTCCCACTTCTTTCTGTATGAGTTCTCTAGCAATGTACCTAAGTTTTGTAGTTGATTTCTACACTCTAAGGTACGTCAAAACATTATGAAATCATCAATAACATGAGATCATGAACCTTGAATTCATAATTCAATTCAAGGAAAGTTAAGAGTCAAGTCAATAGAAGTTCATAGAGTTTTCCAAAAGTCTTTTACAAACGTTTTACTTTGTTTTATGACTTGAGTTTTGAGTTGAGTAAAGAGTAAGGATTGAAGTCCTTTTCTTCAAAAGGGTATATCGGGAATATGTATTCCCAAAGAGTAAAATGTTTTCAGATTTAACCAAGAAAGGAAACCTTGATTTCCAAATGAGCCTTTTAGCTAGTTTTCAATAAATAGTAAATGCTTTCACAATAGTAAACCTTGATTTCCACAGAAAGAAGTTTATTTTTAAACATAAGAGCTAGTATTATATTTTGGGAGTAGTATTGAGCACCGATATGGGGGAGAGTTCAGACAACTCCCAGCCCCTATAAACCATGTAGCCATCATGGGTAGAAAAGAGTCATATTTTTTAGATGATTCCTTAGTGTCTTTTAGCATAAACTAGTGGATCCACTTAGTAGTCAGGTTCTATAGCCTCGGCAAGGTATAGGATGGCCCTGGCAGCATTATGCCAAATGTTGTATCATCACAATAGCACTTACGTGATGGTTGTTGGTTAGAGAAACTCCCACAGCAGTATTATTTTGTATTTTAATATACATTCCAGAGTTTATATTGTATCATTGCATACATCCAGAGTTACTATTGTATTTCTAAATACACAGAGTTGTTATCCATGTTTTTAAAAGCTTTTTTTTATATTGCACTTGTTTATACTGCTTTATATTAAAATGAGTTCAGTTGAGTTGAGTTGAGTTGAGACCAGGTTTGTTCTTCAGTTCCTTTCAAGCTTATGTCTCATTTTAGTATTCCCCTCGCATGCTCGTACATTCAATGTACTGATGCCATTTGGCCTGCATCTTTTAATGATGCAGATACAGGTAACCAGGATCAACATCCAGCGCATCGTTGATTCTAGTTGAGCTTCAGAGTTTTTGGTGAGCCTCCTTGCTTCTGGAGGATCCATTTTATTGCTTTCATTATGTTTAGTTCATTAGGATGTTGTGGGTCCTGTCCCGACGTCCATCTCAGTTGGTATAGGCTTCTTATACAGTTAGATGTTAGTTCTTTAGTGTTTTCATTTTTCATTCTATTATGTTGAGACTTGGGTTGCCAATTTGGCCAGTGAATGTTATTTTAATACGTTCTGAGTTATCTTTGAGTTTTCAGTTTACTTTTAAAGGTACAATTATGTTGAGTTAAGTTTTCCGCTGAGTAAGTAAGTCAGGTTAAGGGTTCGCTTGGGCTCAGCAATGGTTCCCGAGTGCCAGTCCTTGCCAGGGTGTAGGCTCGGGGCATGACAAACTTGGTATCAGAGCACAGAGTTCAAGAGTTCTATGGAGTCTATGAAGCCATGTCTGTAAAGTCCTAGTTATTGGTGTGAAGCACGCCACATCTATAATTAGGAGGCTGCAACACTTAGGAATTTTATCACTTCTTTCATACTCACTTCGTGCGATAGAGTTTATCTCTAAAAGTTTCTTCTAACTCGTGCTTGCATGTTTCTTTCAGATCATGCCTCCACGAAGAGCTGTCATAGGTCGTCCAGCTAGAAGAAATGTAGAACCACAGGAACAAGGGGTACCTGATGAACCAAAAGTGCAACCCCAAGGAGAGGTCACCAATGCTGAATTCCATGAAGCTATCCAGATATTGACCCAAGTTGTGACCAATCAAGCTGGGCAACAAAGAGGGGATCGACAGGAAGTGGCTGACCCTTCAAGGATCCGTGTATTTTTTAGGATGAATCCACCAAGCTTCACAGGTTCAAATGTTACAAAGGATCCAAAGAATTTAGTTAAAGAGCTTCAGAAGGTTTTTGAAGTCATGCATGTTGTTGATACTGAGAGGGTGGAACTAGCTGCATACCAAATGAAGGGTGTCGCTAGGATATGGTTCAACCAATCGAAGAAGAATCGAGCTGAGGGAGCACCGCCTGCGAGTTGGGCTTGTTTTGAGGAAACCTTCTTGGGGCAATTATTTCCCCGAGAACTGAGAGAGGATAAGGTACGAGAGTTTCTCACTCTCAAGCAGGATTCTTTGAGCATTCATGAGTACAGTATGAAGTTCAAACAACTTTCCCTCTATGCTCCGGAGATGGTTGCTGACATGAGGAGTAGGATGAGTTTATTCATTGTTGGGTTGTCTCACCTGTCAAGCAAGGAAGGCAAGGAAGTTATGCTGATAGGTGATATGGACATAGCGAGGCTAATGATCCATGTGCAACAGGTTGAGAAAGACAAGCTGAGGGATAAAGAAGAGCTTAAGAATAAGAGGGTTAAGACATCAGGGAATGACTCCGGGCAGCAGAAGATTAATGCCAACCGGTCTTCCTTCCAACAGAAACAAAAGGGACCTGCTCCATCATCTGCTAGTGCACCTGCACCAAAGAACAAAAGTGAGTACAATAGTCAGAATTTCATGGCTAAGCCTGCCTATTCTCAAGGCAATATGGCACAACGGAGTAGTAAGCTCCTGCATGTGCTAAGTGTGGTAGGAACCACTCAGGGATGTGCCGTGATGGCTCCACTGGTTGTTTCAAGTTTGGCCAGAATGGTTATTTTGTGCGAGAGTGTCTAAAGAAAAAGTAGGGAAATGGTAATGGGGGCAATAGAGCCTAGTCTTCTTCAGTTGCTCCATCAGACAGAGCTGCATCTAGAGGAGCTACTTCAGGGGAAGGCGGAGGAGGAAACTGTCTTTATGCTATCACTAATCACCAAGAGAAAGAGGATTCACCAGATGTTGTCACTGGTATAATCTAAGTCTTTAACTTTAATGTTTATGCTTTGCTAGATCCAGGAGCGAGTTTATCCTTTATAACTCCTTATGTTGCGATGAATTTTGACATTCTTCCAACTTAGTGGGCCCTTCAGTGTTTCTATACCTATTGGTGAGCCTATTCTAGCAGAGAGTCTATCGTGATTGTACCATTTCTTACAATCATAAGACCACCATGGCTGATTTAGTTTAGTTAGACATGGTAGATTTTGATGTCATTCTTGGTATGGACTGGATTCATGCCTATTATGCCTCAGTTGATTATAGAACTCGAGTTGTCAAGTTCCAGTTTCCAAATGAGCCAATCTTAGAGTGGAAAAGTAGTTCAACAGTGCCTAAGGGTCGTTTTATTTCATACCTTGAGGCAAGAAAGTTAGTTTCCAAGGGGTGTGTCTATCACTTAGTCTGAGTTAATGACTCTAGTGTTGAGATACCTCTTATTCAGTCAGTTTTAGTAGTAAAAGAGTCTACATAAGTCTTTCCAGATGATATTCCTGGAGTCCCTCCTGAGAGATAAATAGACTTCGGTATAGACCTTCTTCCAGATAATCTTCCTATATCTATTCCGCCGTATAGGATGGCACCAACAAAGTTAAAAGAGTTAAAAGAGCAGTTGAAAGATCTCCTAGAGAAAGGTTTCATTCAACCAAGTGTCTCACCTTAGGGGGCTTCGGTCTTGTTTGTGAGGAAGAAGGATGGTTCCTTAGGATGTGTGTAGATTACCATTAGTTGAACAAGGTTACCATCAAGAATAAGTGTCCTCTTCCGAGAATTGATGATCTCTTCGATCAACTTCAAGGTGACACGTGCTTCTCTAAGATAGACCTCAGATCTGGCTACCATCAGTTAAGAGTAAGGGAATGTGATATTCCAAAGACAGCTTTCAGGACCCATTATGGTCATTATGAATTTTTGGTCATGTCATTCGGTTTAACTAATGCACCTGCAGCATTCATGAACCTTATGAATAGAGTATTCAAGCCTTATTTAGATATGTTTGTTATCGTGTTCATTGATGACATTCTAATCTATTCGAGTAATGAGGAAGATCATGCTAGCCATCTCAGAATAGTTCTCCAAACTCTAAAGTATAGGGAGTTGTATGCCAAGTTCTCTAAGTGTGAGTTTTGGCTTGAGTCTGTGGCATTTTTAAGCCACATTATTTTCAGTGATGGAATTAGAGTTGATACTCAGAAAATAGAGGCAGTGCAGAATTGGCCTACACCCACATCACCTAAACTATTGGGCGAGTCGCCGAACAGTCATGGTCTCGCATAATGTTCCAGTGTGCCAAGCCCTGAATGAGAAAATCAAGTCGGCGATAAAAAGGAGTAGTCGGTGAGTCGCCGAATGGTTCTGCGATGCAGTGCTATATCACCCAAAGTTACAGAGCTTGAGGTTACTGAAGGCCAAAGAAAATGGGTGATTGAATTGACCAAAAGGCGGATCACCAAGTGGATCGGCGATCTCGACTTATTGCGCCGAATGGTCCTTCACAACACATTTTTGGAGACTATAAATACACTTTTGAATATTTAGTTTGGTATCTATCATCTATATTTTATCTATCTAGTTTTCATTAATATTGAGTTTTCAAGTTAGAGAGCTTGGAACTGAGTTTTGAGACAATATTTCCTTAGCTTTGAAGTTTTAAAGATTTCCATTTCTGAGAAATTGGAAGTGGGTGTTGAAGATTCTTCATCTTAGACCTTTGTAAATACAAAATTAATCATACCCAGTTGATGGAAACACAATTTGGTAACGATTTCTATTTTTTATGATGTCTAGCTAAAACCCCAATTCTTGGGGTGTGATTATGGGTTGATTTAGATGTTGGCTATTGTTAATTGATAGTGTAAATGTTGTTTAAAAGTGATTTCATTCAGTAATTGTAGCTTAATCTAAAGGGTTGTAGTTGCAAATACAACTTTACCTTAGTTTTTTTGGCCTGCTCGAGAGAAAGGTTTTAAAACCAAGATTACTGATTTGATGGTCTGTGGGTATTGGGTTTTCATGGGTTCAACTCGATAGATTGAATCTTAAACCCTTTTCCACACATTCAGCTCGAGAGAGTGAATGGATTAAAGCGAAGGATGTTCTTAATTGCTGCTTATTTGTGTTCGAGAGAAACCAATTTGATTCGGGGTAAATTGTTCGAGAGAAAGTTTATCCCCACTAAAGTTTAGCTTAGTCACTGATTTAATGTTATTTACTATCAATTGCAATTACCCATTTGTCTACCTTAGCCCATAATCCGATCACATCCCAAGAACCCGTCTCCTTACTTGCTCCTTAGTGTTATTTGCTGCTTTGTTGTTGATAGTTACAATCAAAACCTCCCTGTTATTTGACACTTGTGTCACCCTTAATTTGAAATATGCTTTTATTCGTAAATGTTTTTACCTATGGTTGAGTTGAACATATTAATGCTTGGCTCTTGATTCTCAAACACGTATCACTCCTTGTGGGAACGATCCCAACCCAATTGGTTGGGTTATATACTGACTAACGATTGTTGACTCTTAGAACTGGATTAAGTGTCTTTGATAGCGTTATTCGATCAAAATGGTGTCTCTGCCGGGGAGAGGTGTTACTTGAGAATCTTTAGTTAAGTTGAATTTTTGTTCTTGTTAGTCATAGTTGAACTTACTTAATTTTAGTTTTGTTTTGCTTGTTTGTGTTCTTGAAATAGGAAGTATGAGTGTGAACGGCAGCAATGGAAGCCAAGTAGGCCATCAAGATGACATTAGTAACCTCAATGATGTCAATGTGCCTAATGCTAGCGACCCTCATCTTATGGATGGTATTGGTGCCATTCGTTTGTCTCCAGCCGAAGGGAATGTGGTGTTCCACATCACAAGTACTATGTTGCAACTCTTGCAATTTAAGTGGTTGTTCAGTGGTTTGGCTCATGAGGATCATTTGAACCCGAGAAAGCAAGGGGGTTTGCCTAGTGACACTATGGCCAACCCCAAGAATTAGGTTTCAGTGTGGACTTGTGTCGTGCCGGGATGTTAACTAAGGCTCGGCTTGAGAGGCAACCCAAGACCCTTTATTGCTTTCATTTTGTTTTAGAAATAATGGTGTGTTGATTGTGCAGGACAAAGTGTGGAAAGTGTTTGAAAAGTGCATGTTGGTGATCTGATAGTCCAGTCGGTGACTCACCGAAGAGGTTGGCGAGCCCTACCTAGACCACCGTTGGACTCAAGACAATTTTAAATTGGAGTCTGTAAAACTCGGTGAACCCAGGAGCAACTTGGCGAATCGCCGACCAGATTGGCAATCGCAATCTAGTCCGCCGTTTGGACCCCCACATTAACTGGAGGTCTTGCAAAACTCGGTGAATAATGTCGCCGAATGGGCGAGAACTGGATGGTTTTTAAAACACCAAAGGTTTAAACTTCAAACTCTTTCACTTTCCCTCACTTTTTATTTTCCCAAACTCACACCCGCACTTTAATTTTATATATTACTTGCATTTTAGAGTGTTTTAGTCGTTGGAATTGTTTTCGGAGTGGATTACTTTGCCGCCTAGCATTACAAAGTATTTTAATCGGCATCTAAGATTGGTTTTCCGAACCCCAAGTTTATTTTTGAGATTTTCTACTCATTTGCAATGATCTTATCTTAGTGATGTGTGTTGGGCCTCTCTGATCTTAATTGTTTTTGCTTGTGCCTGTGTTAATTCAAAAATCTTGCCCATAGTGTTTATAGTGTTGAATTCCCATATTTTTGTGCCTTAAAATTGGTTAAATCTTGTGGGGTTGTGCTTGCATGTTGTTGAGTCTTGTCGGGTAAAGTCTAAGTAACCCGTGTTTGTGCCAAATGACGTAATTTTCCCAATGATAGAGAGGTTGACGTCATTCTAAAGGGCAAAAGTCATCAAATGGCCAAATTTGGCAAAAAATCGGGAGAAGTCTAAGTATCCCGGGGTAATGGGTGTAATGGGTCTGGGACTAATTTGATAAGTACATGCTTTGATTTTGTTTTTGGAGGTTGCGGGGTTGAATTTGAGAAATTAGGTTGAAAGTAGGAACGTTGGGTCGTTTGGCGAGCAGGGTCGAGCTCGCTAAACCACTCGGCGCTTCGCCGAAGTACCCCATGTCACTTTTAATTTCATGCTAAATGAGTAGTTTGGTTATGTAACTTTCAGCGAGAAGCCTGAGGTCGCCGATAACACTCTGAGACTCGCCGAAAGTCTTCTTGATCTCCCTTTTATCTGCACCCCTGAGCCTTTTTGTACTGTAACTTTTGGTGGGCTAACCCTTGCTCGCCGAATGTTGTCGGCGATTCGCTGAAAGGCCTTTCCAAAACCAACATGCCAAATTTTTCTAAGAATTTTACGTCAATCCTTTCGGCGATCCCAACTCGCCAAAGAGATTCGGCGACTCACCGACCGGTTCGGTCAGTCTGTCTGCAACTGCTTTTCTGTGATTTTATTCGAATTGTGTCTAACACTTTTCCTGATGTTTTGCATACATGGTAAGGACAAACATGGACATGCCACCCCGGAAAAGAGCACGGGGTATCACAATAAATGAAGGGGGATCAAATACTCCCAAAAGAGGAAGGCAAGAGCTTCCAATAGGAGATAAGGGCAAGGGCAAGAGGCCCACATCTGAGAGAAGGACTGTTGACTCCCAGGTTGCTTTATCTGAGCCTGAGGACGACCAGCCTTTACAGTCCCGGCCGGCTGAGCACTGGGCTAGATCTCGCCCTAACTTAGATAGAGTCCATCCAGTACCCACACTAGCAGACTTAGTGCCTTCTCTGGCACCTCCTGTGGCTCTTGTGCCACTAGTCATCCCTCCTCCTAGGTTTCTAAACAGGTTAAAGGGTGATGGTTTACAAACCACCCTCGAGGAGAAGTTTCCATCAACAGAAGGCCTTGAGGAAAAGTACTCTGATGTGAGGGACACCCTCCACTTCCATAGATTTGAGCAGTTCACCAGTCCCCGAGGCCCTTATATTCCTTCATGGGTCCAGGAATTCTATGCAGCATATGGTGACTTGGTCTCAAAGAGCAAGAATAAGGCAAGCAAGTTCAAACCGGTTAAGTCGGTCATGGTCCGGGTTAAGGAAGTTGGTTGTAGCAGTTAGTACATTAACATTGTTTTGGACAGAGCTCTGCATTCTTCATGTCCCTACGAGGGATTGCTTGTCGCTCAGTCACTAGATGAGTTGAAGGGCTGGCTAGCACCTCTGCTTTCCGATACCACCCGAGGTGGATCGAAGCAGGATCCCCCATTAATAAGAAAGACCTGAGTATTATTGCTCTGTTCTGGTTTGGCTTTATCAGCAACACCATTATACCATCCCAGAACGAGTCTATCCTCCGCCGTCCTAAGGTGGTATGCCTTGGGTTTATCATATCCAAAAGGCTCATTGACCTGGGACTTATCATTGAGCAAGATATGGCCATGAGGGCCAAGCAGAGGCAGACTTCTTTGCCATTATCGATCCTGATCACTGAGTTGTGCCGGCGGGCCGGAGTGCCCCGAGATGACATGAGAGATATTAAGGCTACCCCATCTTTCTCCACTGACATTCGAAGTATTGAGGCCAAGTACACTCGAGGAAAGGCTGACAGAAGGAGGGCAGCTCCAGTGAACACATCCCAAGAGGTGGATATTGATTTGATACCTGCAGAGGCATTTTTACCTACTCCGGCCTTCAGGTACATCTACACCTTCTTATTGTTCACAGGTACCTGGTACCTCTACCTCCTCCCAGCCAGCCAAGATTACTCAGGCGATGATCTTAAAGATGGGGCACCTGGTCCATTCAGCTGATATGAGGGCAACCCGACTTGAGAGATTTGTCCCATGAATGATTGAGGTTATTATTCTTGCTGCACTTACCCCCCTCCAGACTTCTATTGACACTTTCACCATGAGAGTTGAGGCTTGTGAGAGCAGGCAGGGGAGGACCTCCGAGGTGACGGCTTTGAAAGCTGAAGTAGAAAATTTGAGGAAGGACGTAGACTATATAAAGTATACCAACTTCACTTCATTACTGGAGGTTGATGATGATGTGGATGCTCCTGAGATTCCTCCGGCTACCACCAGAGATGTACATAGGGATAGCACAACAGCTGATGACTCAAGAGGCAGAGACCGATGAGGAGCAGATAGAGGTGCATGATGATGAGGTTTATGATGATCTGGCTGATCTGGAGGATGCCATGTACGATACTGCATGTCAGACATCTTTGAGAGACGCCGCCATGGATGGGTCCAGTGGAGCTGGTCCATATGATGTGACTCCGAGCACTGATACCGAAGTTCAGAGTGATGAATCGGGCACTGATGCCTAGACAAATGGAGCGACTGTGTAGACAGAATCCCTCTTTACCTCCCTCTTTGTCTTACTTTTTGACTTTTGGATATTTTTTACTTGCATTTGAGGACAAATGTTTTCATTTGTGGTGGGGTGAGGCCCACCTTGTGTGACTATAGTTTTGTGTATATATTTGGGTTTTGAGTTATAATTGTGATTTATACTGCTTTTATGGATGATTGAGCTTGTGGCTCTGTGTTTTTAACGATGAATAATTTTGGACCCTTCTGAAAACATTGTGCCACCGCTTGTTTGTGTTTGAATGTGGCTATTCTCTTGAAAATTTGAGTATCGGTCTTGATCAATACAGATGACTTGAATAGTGATCATAATCAAACACAAATGAATGTGTGGCTACGATGAGGCCAAATGAAGTTGCATAGGCAATATGTTAACTATTTGCATCTCGTTGTGACTAGCCAAGTATCAAATTGAGTCTCTTGTGATGAATGTTGTACACTAGCGAAAGTGTAGAGTCTTATTTGTCATTGGTGTCAATGCCTTGTGTGATGAGTTTACCGTGAACCATGCATGATGACACCTAGAATTTGCCACGTTGGTCTGGTTGACTAAGTGATGCAATCTCATGATATGATCTTAGGCAACTTTGAAGAGTGTGAAATAATTTGACATTATACCTCTCTTGTGGCCAACCTTGTGAGTGTGTGATCCTTGTTTGAACACCCTTTGAGCCTTATCCTTTTCTTGGAAGAAATTTGATGCAAACTGTAACCTTTCTTAATCCATTACCCATAATCCTCATGATTCGTGGTTTGCGTGAATAGCCAACTTAGGCTAAATGCCTAAGTTGGAGGTGTGGTGAAAAGAGAAGGTAAATCAAGAAGTGCAAGAAAGTGCCCTTTGACCCATGGTTTGAGAAAAATGGAACCCCTCTATATAAAAAAGAAAGAAAGAAAGAAAAAGAACAAAAAAGTGGTGGAATAAAGTTGTGAAAGTGCAAAAAGAATTGGGGTGACCAACCGTCCATGGAAGATGAATAATGGGGTAACTTGTGAGCACGAATGAGAATGATGAACAAAAGGCAAAAAATGTTGTTCACACCACATCTCATGAGGATTACAACCATTGAGCCTAAATGACCATACCATTGCACTCAGCCCCGTTACAAGCCTTAAAAAGACCTTTTTGATCTTGAGTAAGCTAAACAAATTATTGATTGGAAAATAAGGGAAAACTTATGGGTGAAATCATGCATTGTGTTCATCTTTGTGAGTGTGAGTGTTGCAATTGATTCCAGAGCTTTAAATTGTTGAACCATTGTGTGTGAATATGGAATCATTCTTTGTGTGAGGGAATTTGCATTTGAAGCAAGTATTGTGAGCTTGAGATTCTTTGATAATGGTGAGTCACAACTTGAATGTTTGATCGCACAATTGATCCTTACATGAGTAAGTTGAGTCTTTTTATGTGCATTCATGATTGAGTCTTGTGTAGCACTGTTTGAGACATCCTTTTTGAACTGCTGAAGTTGAGTTTTACTTGAGGACAAGCAAAAGTTTAAGTTGGGGGTATTGATGAGTCCACATTTTGGACTCATTTAGGACTTTATGTTAATAGATTTAGTGTCCTCAAATGCATATTTTGTGCCAATAACTAATGTAAATCCTTGATTTTTCAGGTATTTAGATTGAGGAACAAAGCATGGACAATAATGAGCAAAAAGGAAAAGGCAGCTGAAAGAACGAAGAAAAGAAGCCCTGAGGATCGCCTAAACCATTGGGCGAGTCGCCGAACGGCCATGGTCTTGCCTAATGATCCAGTGTGCCAAGCCCTGAATGAGAAAATCAAGTCGGCGAGTGGGCGAACGGTTCTGCGATGTAGTGCTATATCGCTCAAAGTTACAGAGGTTGAAGTTGTTGAAAGCCAAAGCAGAAAAGTGATGGAATTGACCAAAGGGCGGATCACCGAGTGGATCAGAAATCCTGACTTATTGCACCGAATGGTCCTTCGCAACACATTTTTGGCGACTATAAATACACTTTTGAATATTCCGTTTAGTATCTATCATCTATCTTTTATCTATCTAGTTTTCATTAATATTGAGTTTTCAAGTTAGAGATCTTGGAACTGAGTTTTGAGACAATATTTCCTTAGCTTTGAAGTTTTGAAGATTTCCATTTCTAAGAAATTGGAAGTGGTGCTGAAGATTATTCATCTTAGACCTTAGTAAAGACGAAACTAATCGTTCCCAGTTGATGGAAACCCAATTTGGTAACAATTTCTATCTTTTTATGATGTCTAGCAAAAAACCTCAATTCTTGGGATGTGATTATAGGTTGATTTAGTTGCTGGGTATTGTTAATTGATAGTGTAAATGTTGTTTAACAGTGATTTCATTCAGTAATTGTGGCTTAATCTAAAGGGTTGTAGTTGCAAATGCAACACTACCTTAGTGTTTTTGGCTTGCTCGAGAGAGATGTTTCAAAACTAAGATTACTGCTTTGATGGTATGTGGGTATTGGGTTGTCTGGGTTCAGCTCGAGAGAGTGAATCTTAAACCCTTTTCCACACATTCAACTCGAGAGAGTGAATGGACTAAAGCAAATGTTGTTCTTAATTGTTGCTTATTGATGTTCGAGAGAAACCAATTTGATTTGGAGTAAATTGTTCAAGAGAAAGTTTATCCCCACTAAAGTCTAGCTTAATCACTGATTTACAGCTATTTACTATCAATTGCAATTACCCATTTGTCTACCTTAGCCCATAATCCGATCACATCCCAAGAACCCGTCTCCTTACTTGTTTCTTAGTGTTATTTGTTGCTTTGTAGCTGATAGTTGCAATCAAAAAAACCCTGTTATTTGACACTTGTGTCACCCTTAATTTAAAATATGCTTTTATTCGTAAATGTTTTTACCTATGATTGACTTAAACATATTCGTGTTCGGCTCTTGATTCTAAAAAACGTACTGTGGAAACGATCCCAACCCAATTGGTTGGGTTATATACTGACTAACGATCGTTGACTCTTAGAACTGGATTAAGTGTCTTTGATAACGTTATTCGATCAAAGAGAAACAAGACCAAGATCTTATTTTGCTTGAATGGAAGGCAAATGTTCATAAGCAAAATGTAATGGCTTTTGAACAAGGGGGAGATGGTGTTTTGAGGTATCAAGGTAGATTGTGTGTACCAAGGGTGGATGAACTTCAAGGAAAGATTATAGAGGAAGCTCATAACTCCAGATATTCTATCTATCCGGGTTCCACAAGATGTATCGTGATTTGAGAGAAGTTTATTGGTGGAGTAGTATGTATAAGGGCATTGCAGAGTTTGTTGCTAAGTGCCCGAATTGCCAACAAGTTAAAGTAGAGCACCAAAGGCCCGGTGGTATGGCTAAGAATATAGAACTTCTAGAATGGAAGTGGGAGATGATCAACATGGATTTCATCACAGGTTTACCAAGGTATCGCAGGCAACATGATTCTATTTGGGTGATTATGGATCGAATGACCAAATCAGCCCATTTTTTGCCGGTAAAGACTACCCATTCAACAGAAGATTATGCCAAGTTGTATCTTCAAGAGGTAGTTAGACTCCATGGGGTTTTGGTATCGATTATTTCAGACGGAGGAGCATAATTTACTGCACAGTTCTGGAAATCTTTCCAAAAAGGCTTGGGTTCAAAGGTGAACTTGAGTACCGTTTTTCATGGCCAGACAGATGGTCAAGTAGAGCGCACTATTTAGACTTTAGAAGATATGTTGAGGACCTGTGTGATTGATTTCAAAGGTAATTAGGATGATCACTTACCTCCCATTGTGTTCGCCTACAATAATAGTTACCATTCTAGCATCCAGATGGGTCCTTATGAAGCTCTTTATGGAATAAGATGTAGATCTCCTATTGGATGGTTTGAAGTTGGTGAAGCTAGGTTGATAGGACCAGACTTAGTCCATCAAGTTATGGAGAAGATGAAAGTTATTCAAGAGAGGTTGAAAACAGCGCAGAGTCATCAAAAATCCTATACAGATGTTAGGAGAAGAGACTTAGAGTTCAAAGTAGATGATTGGGTTTACTTGAAAGTTTCACCCATGAAGGGTGTTATGAAGTTTGGTAAGAAGGGGAAACTTAGTCCCCGATATATTGGTCCTTATAGAATATCCAAGAGGATTGGCAATGTAGCTTATGAGTTGGATCTACCCCAAGAGTTAGCAGCGGTTCATTCGGTATTTCACATCTCCATGTTGATAAAGTACATGGGCGATCCTTCACTTATCATACCTACTGAAGATATTGGTGTCAAAGATAGCTTATCATATGAGGAGATTCATGTTCAGATCCTAGATCGCCAAGTTCGCAAGTTGAGAATTAAAGAAGTAGCATCAGTCAAAGTTCTATAGAGAAATCTATTTGTTGAGGAAGCTACTTGGGAAGCTGAGGAGGATATGAAGAAGAGATATCCACATCTCTTCGAATCCGTAGAAGTTCCAAATTAAGGTATTAATCATTTTCTTGGCTTTTATTTTAAGTTGGAATGTTGTATTTACATTTTGCTTGTTGGGTGTTTGAGCTAGGTGTTAGATGTTACGCCTTAGCCTACTAAGAGTAATCTCATTAGAGGATGAATGTTCCCAAGGGGGAGATATTGTAACACCCCGCTACTACAAAGACATAGAATTAGAAAGAAACCATTTTTGGAAATAAGTTAAATCTGGAAATTTGACAAAAAATGAGTTAAGTATGAGGTTTGGGTCAACTTCAAACGACCATAACTCCTAGATCAGGATGAGTTAGGTGTTCTACTAGATACCTTAGGAAATATATTTGAATTATCTTTCCAACGTCACCGAGTTTGCTCAGTTTCGAGTTCGTATGAGTAAGATATTCCCATTTGAAGTCGGACTGTCAAGATAAGGAAAGTCAAAACCGGATTTTAGATAGGCATTATGGTCTTTTCACCACCCAATTAATGAATTTCATTTTTGGTAATTCAGTTGGGGTCTAAACTGATTGGATTCAGTTTACGCTTTTGAAAACTAAGTCAGGGTTTTGAGAGAAGAGAAAAGAAGAGGAGAAGAAGCAAGGAATCATCAAGTTCTTGAAGCTAAGATCGTGGATTTCGTCAAAGGGTGATCCCTACGAGGTATGTGAGATCACATAGCGTTGGGTTAGTTCACCCACGCACCAATCATGATTTATTTCAGCGAATTTATGTTCTTGAAGATTTAGAAATTGAGTTCTTGAGGGGTTTTGTAGAAGTTCTATTGAGTTCTTTATTCGTTGAAATTGTTGAGGAGTTGTTGACTCAAATTCTTGAAATTAGGTGTCGTTTTGAGTAGATTCTTGCATATTATGGTTATGTAGCGGAATCTAAGTGTTTGGGAAAAGACCCAATTGCTTTTAGAGGGTTTAGAGTTGAAAACTGACCAAGAGAATTCATCAAAAATCTGGGGAAAGGAGTGGGGCACCATGCCACTCAGAGCGCCCCACAAAGTTCTCTGAAATTTGGGTTCTGGGGTGCCGCACCAGCCAGAACGCACCAACCCAAGTTCTGAATTTTTGCCTCTAGCGCCCCACGTCGCTCAGAGCGCCAGGGACGCCAGGTTTTCCACCCTTTCCCACTTCTTTCCATATGAGTTCCCTAGCAACGTACCTAAGTTTTGTAGTTGATTTCTACACTCTAAGGTACATCTAAACATCATGAAATCATCAATAACATGAGATCATGAACCTTGAATCCATAATTCAATTCAAGGAAAGTTAAGAGTCAAGTCAATAGAAGTTCATAGAGTTTTCCAAAAGTCTTTTACCAACGTTTTAACTTTGTTTTAAGACTTGAGTTTTGAGTTGAGTAAAGAGTAAGGATTGAAGTCCTTTTCTTCAAAAGGGTATATTGGGACTATGTATTCCCAAAGAGTAAAATGTTTTCACATTTAAACAAGAAAGGAAACCTTGATTTCCAAAAGAGCCTTTGAGCTAGTTTTTAATAAAGAGTAAATGCTTTCACAATTATGCAAGAGAGGAAACTTTGATTTCCAAGAAGAGCCTATGAGCTAAGTTTTGAGCTATTATCTCAAACCACAGAAAGAAGTAAGCTTTTAAACATAAGAGCTAGTATTATATTTTGGGAGTAGTATTGAGCACCTATATGGGGGAGAGTTCAGAAAACTCCCAACCCCCATAAACCATGTAGCCATCATGGGTAGAAAAGGGTCATACTTTTTAGATGATTCCTTAGTGCTTTTTAGCATAGACTAGTGGATCCACTTAGTAGTCAGGTTCTATACCCTCGGCAAGGTATATGACGGCCCTGGCAGCGTGAGGCAAAATGATGTATCATCACAATAGCTCCTACGTGGTAGTTGTCGGTTAGAGAAACTCCCACAGCAGTATTATTTTGTATTTTGATATACATTCCAAAGTTTATATTGTATCATTGCAAACATACAGAGTTACTATTGTATCTCTAAATACACAGAGTTGTTATCCAGGTTTTTAAAAGTTTTTCTTTATATTGCACTTGTCTATACTGCTTTATATTGAAATGAGTTCAGTTCAGTTGAGACCAGGTTTGTTCTTCAGTTCCTTTCAAGATTATGTCTTGTTTTAATATTCCCCTCGCATGCTCGTACATTCAATGTACTGATGTCATTTGGTCTATATCTTTTAATGATGCAGATATAGGTAACCAAGATCAGCATCCAGCGCATCGTTGATTCTAGTTGAACTTCAGAGTTGTTGGTGAGCCTTCTTGCTTTCGGAGGATCCCTTTTATTGCTTTCAATATGTTTAGTTCATTAGGATGCCGTGGGTCCTGTCCCGACGTCCATATCAGTTGGTAGAGGCTTCATAGACAGTAAGATGTTAGTTCTTTAGTCTTTTTATTTTTCATTCTATTATGTTGAGACTTGGGTTGCCACTTTGGCCAGTGAATGTTATTTTAATACGTTCTGAGTTATCTTTGAGTTTTCAGTTTACTTTTAAAGGTACAATTATGTTTAGTTAAGTCTTTCGCTGAGTAAGTAAGTCAGGCCAAGGGTTCGCTTGGGCCCAGCAATGGTTCTCGAGTGCCAGTCCCGCCCAGGGTGTAGGCTCGGGGCGTGACATGAAACAACTGACTTTACCCAATATTTATAACAAGAAATGAAAGATAGAATTATAAATACTTACCGAGTGAGATTATATTTAAGGTTACAACTTGTGCCAAGAGTTCAAAACAATGTGAATCTGATGAATTGGCATCGATTATCATCATGTCGGTTTTTTTTCTTTTCTTTGGAGAGCATTGGCATTGTCGCATGAGTCGTAATTGTCATAATTGTATATATCCATATAATTTAAAGTTAGTGAAGAACATGGAAATAATATTATACACAAAGTTATCATTTGGATATGTTTATTTAATTTCTCATTCAAATTCAATTATGAAATTTCATATTATGTTGCTATACTTTAATTTATGAAATAACACATATTAATCAACTTATATCGTAAACAGTGTGTGCAATCTTACTAATATATAATATTACTTTAGTGTAAATAATTAGATTAATATATAATAGAGAAGATTCTATAGAAATATAATCCTAAAGAATCTATTCTATTTTATTCTTTGACTTGTCAAAAACAAATAAATACTGAATATATATAGATTAAATACTATTAAACCAAGATATAATAGGATAAAAAGTTTTAAGGTAAATTTATGTAAAAAGTTTTAAGGTAATGTTATTTCATAAATAAGTAACGATAGTTTAGAAGATTTAACAAATTATTAGAAAGGAGTTACCAAAAAAGTTACGTTGAAAAGATTTAACATAGCTTGAATAAGGAACAATCAATAAATATAACAAAGTAATTGAAAATGAAACAAAAAATAAATGAGAAAAAAGTCACATGAAAAGGTTTTTCTTTTTTTCTCATGAAAACAAGTCTTCCCTTTTTCTAGTCTACATCTAATAAAAGACAAAAAAAAAATAGAAGAAAAAAATCATGAAAATCTTATGTGCCTATTTATTTGTTTGTCTACATAGGGTAAAAGACAAAAAAAGTCATCTCGGATAATAACGATAGCCAGATCATCTCTTATCATGTCTTTATCTCGCTCTTCTCTTCGCTCTCTTATTACTCTTATTTTGTGCCTCAATCAGCCAAGTGAATTTGTTTTCTTTCTAAAACGATATATAGATTTGTAAAAATCAAAGATCTATGCTTTCAAAATCATTTATGAGGGACCTAATTATTTTCTCCTCCAACACGATGTCACTCTAGGCCGATTGACAAAGAATAAGTTTCCCTTTTATTTTTTGTACAAAAAAGTCAAGTGCAAAATAAGTAATATTAACATAAAACTATCTCCTTTATGGAAAAAATCCGATAAAATTAGAAACAACACATACTTTAAGATAAAACTATTGAACCCCTTTAGAAAAATCACACAATCCTTATAGAGAAAGCTAACTAATCGAGCGTATGACATGGTTACTACAAAACAAAAATGGAGAATCTAATTTTACTCCTTATAATCATACAAAATTTGTTTATTGACTAGTAAAACAACATACACAAGCATGGAAATAATGTTATGATAACAAGGAAAGGAAAAAATCAAAATAAGCATTGTATCAATTAAGTCTCTCTATATATAATGGAACTCATACAAAAATTAGTTCTAGATATATCACCTTTGTATCCATTAAACTCTAGTAAATCAACCATTTGATTAGAAACCAATTCCTCATCTTGATATACCAGCAACACAAAAACCTCTTCAATCAAACCATAAAAAGGTTCTGTCATTAGATTAATTTGAATTTGTAAGAGAAACACTTACAACTGAAGCTCCAACGTAGGATTCACTTACTCCTGGGCGCCTATTTATATAGTATCATTTACTGGCTTATGAATTTGTTTAGAGATGATTAAATAAATAATTTTATCTAAATATCTAGATAGTCCCTCAAACTTGAAACAAATTATAAAGTAGATACCTAAACTTATCTAAAAGACCAAATAGAAACTTTTACTATTGTCATATACGCTTATGAACATCTTATGCTGATATGGCAAATTTATGTGTATTGTAAATGCTTGTGTTATTACATTACTGAATCACAATAAAAAGATTATTTCTTAAAAAAATTAAGTTTTTGATTGACTTTCATCCCAACAATCAAATTATACAATTTGGGGTTCATTAACTATTTCTATTAATAAATATCAAAATTTAACATTGATTATTGGATATTATTTAAAGTTATTGAGGATGACATTATATTTATTAACTATTAATTACACTTCTTGAATAGTTGAAAGATTCTTTGACTCGTGTCCATAATTCAGTAGTTCAAATGATGAATGCCATGTCTTCAAGTAACGGCTAATGGTCTTAGATTTAGGCCTTATTTATTTTTGTTCGGATAAATCAGCCCAGAGATATTCTTAATAGAGTATGATATTGTGCACTTTGACCAAGTTAGCATGTTTTTTTCACAAAAAGTGTCACACCATTATGAGAAAATTACGCGAGTTGGTAAATATTACTAGGTTATTAGTCAATGAGGGTATAGTTTAATTTATTTACTATCAACAAATACAGTTTCAATATTTTTGACATTAATAATGGACCCACCACCTCTTTGTATACCGAACCAATAAAGCTTTCATCGGCCTTTGTATATGATTTTGTACAAAATCAAATTTATCTCTCCTCTTCCCTTTCCCTATTTTCTCCTAAAATCACTCTTCCACTTCCAATTTGAAATTCGAATTTCACTTTCTTCCTCCAACCATGTTTTTACTTTTTGCAGGTAAGCACCTAAACCGTGGGTGAACTTTTTTTTTTCATTTTTCCAATTGTATGTATTATGCTTGTTAGTTTTTGGATAATGTTTTTCTCAAAATTCCCTCATTACTTATCATATTATCAGCTTTTCAAAAATAAAATGGATGATTCGACTCCATCTAAGAGGATTACGAGAGGTATGCATTGCATGTCAAAGTTGTTAATAATCGAACTTTGTTTTCACTCGATTTAACTCAAGATTTTGGAGTCAATGCAGGGTCTATGGCAAAATCTAAACAAATTCTAGAGGAATAATCAATTGAAGAATTGAGATCCAAGAAAAAAAATGACCTAATTGCACTCCAGGAAGTCATCAACAATGTCAAGGCAAGCGACATTAAAATTGTTGAAGGAGGAAGTAAGAGGAAAGACAAAGAAAGTGATTCTGAGGAGGTTGTGTTTGCTTCATTAGATCAGTATACAAATACGAAGAACGCCGGGTATTTGCTTAAAACACAATTGTATGTAGATATTTGTATATTTTTTTAGTTATATACAAAATTGGATGAAGTATATGTATATTTTCTGTTTAAATCACAACTGTACATAGATATTTTGTATGTTTTGTTAGTTATATACAAAATTGCTTGAAGTATATGTATATTTTCTGCTTAAATCACAATTGTATATATATATTTGTATATTTTGTTTGTTATATACAATAGTATGAATTAAACAACATGCAAAACCTTGCACTATTATATATACAGTTTGATTACACCAAAAAATCATCAAATTAAAGCATACTTTTTTCGTTGAATCATATACAACCCATAAATACAATTGACAGAGTAATTTTATACAATTACTTACACATATACATGATATAAGAATTATATACAATTACTTACATATATACAATATTATCAATTAAACAATATAGAAATCATATAGCTTATATATACAGAAAAATTACAAAAAAAAAGGAAAATTACGCGGTTAAGCAAACTTATACTACTTAATTACTCATCATATCTATAGTTTACTATAATTACCACTCGCGACTAACATTATACATTAATTACGTGGGTAGACTTCGAGTTAGTATAATTAGTCACGTTTGTATATGTATAATTCACCAAAATATATAAATACATATGTATAATATGCAATTATCTAACCGATACACATATACAATTCACCTCTCTCCCACTCTCTGCCCTCTCTCACTCGCCTCTCTCCTCCCTCTCCCAATCTCACTTGTCATATATATAAATGCTTATGTATAATATACAATTATCTAACCGATATACATATACAATTCACCTCTCTCCCACTCTCTGCCCTCTCTCGTTCGCCTCTCCCAATCTCGCTTGCCATATATACAAATACATATGTATAATTTATAATTATCTAACCGATATAGATATACAATTCACCTCTCTTTCACTCTTTACCCCCTCTCTCTCCCAGTCTCGCTCGCCTCTCTCCTCCCTATAACATGTAGCTACGAATTGTAATTATCAAACTATAGCTATGGAGAGTAATTAGGCTATTTTTGAGTGGATATATGTGAAAGTTCCTAAAAAAAAATTATCAAATTAAAGCAACCCTTGTTGTTGAATCATACACACTTCATATATACAAAAGCGTGTCATTGAATTTTTTGAACAAAAAAATAGAATATAATTGTTAATATGTAATTTCTTTAATCTTATATTAACAAAAATAAATTATTACGAGCCATTAGAATGAACTAAGCAAAAATAAATTGTTTTCCAAAATTTCAATTATATATTATACAAATCAATTGTATATTTTTTTGTCGTTCAAAACGTGAACTTTCCTTGAAAGAAACGCTTACCTGACGTTGAATATACAAGAATATTGATTAATTGTATGCTTCAGTCTTTTGAGGAAACCAATTGATATGGTGTTTCTATTGCTATAGAACTCTTTTTTTGGAAAAATATGTGATTTTGGGCGATTAGCTTGAATCATGAGATTATGTAAAAAAATTGTAACCGTATTTAGCACTCATGTATCCATTTATTAAAAAAATAAAATATTGTATAATAATAAGCAAAAAAAATGTTATATACAAAATTAATGCTTCATAGCAAACTAAACTATACCCATGGAATATAATTATATAAACTATACCTATAGAGCGCTATTTCATTAAATCCATTTGTCATATATGAAATTTCCCCTTAAGAGATCTTACACTTTATATGTAGCTTCTCAAATGTGGAAATTCATTCTCACACGCAACAATCTTCCCCTCAAACTAAGTTTCATGACCCAATATCACCATGATCCACAAGTCAATTCATGAGATTCACTATGTGCGTCACCCACATCGTCTGAGTATTTTATGGCAATCAAGCCCAACGACTAGCTTCTTTTTTTATATGTGCATCTCTAATTAATCTCATAAAGGGATTAAGGGGCCAATTTAAAAGGATTAGGCAATTTTCTCGGTTTTTCATGTGTGTTAGTCCATAGATATTTTGGTGATACGGTTTCCGGGCGATTTCTTTACGAAAATTTTACGGAACCCTCCATAGGGAGTTAGGAGAGCAGTACATACAATTTCACAATTTTTAGAGTCCATTTTGGGCATTTAGGGGCCAGTTTATAGGAAATAGGTGATCTTCTCAGTTCGTCTTTTTAACCCATGAATATTTTGGTGATATGGCATCCGGACGATTTCCTTGTGAAATCTTTACGGAACCCTCCATAGGGAGTTAGGGGAGCAGTACCTATAGTATCACAATTTTAGAGTTCATTTTGGGAATTTAGGGGCCAATTAACAAGAATTAGGCAACTTTCTGAGTGTTTTGTGTGTTTAGCCCATTTATATTTTGGTGAAATAACTTTCAGACGATTTCTTTGAGAAACATTTACGGAACCCTTTGTAGGAAGTCGGGGGAGCAGTACGTACAATCTCACAACTTTTAGAGTTCATTTTGGGCATTTAGGGGCCAATTTAAATAAATTAGACAATTTTCTCAGTTTTTCGTGTGTGCCCATTAATATATTGGTGCTATGACTTACGAACGATTTCTAATCGAAACCTTTAAGGAACCCTCAGTAGGGAGTTGAGGGAGCAGTATGTACATTCTGACAATTTTTAGAGTCCATTTTGGGCATTTAAGAGCCAATTTATAGGAATTAGACAATTTTCTCAATTTTTCCGGTGTTAGCCCATAAATATTGTGTTGATATGGCTTCTAGAGTCCAAACTTTTCATCTCCATTCTTATCTCCATCCTTCGTTACTTTGAGTATATTAAGAGATATTTATACTTGGTTAATGGAATCGAATTAGGAATAGAGAGATTCCTACTTGGATCTTAATATTTCTCTCTCTTTGATTTGGAAAATTCTACTAAGTAGCTATCAATGGAATTAAAATCATCAAAATCTTGTATGTAAGCAACATACTTATATTCATGAATAGATATGTCATATTGAGGCTACAACTCCGGTTCCCTTACAAAAAAAAAAAAAAACAAGTTATATTTTCTTGCATTCTAAATGTTCGATTAAATTACTAGCTTAAAAAAATTATACAGCTTGAACTCCTTTATTTAAACTAATTTTTTAATTTTATTTTTCTAAAGATTGTAGGGTCTAACAATGAATGATCACAAAATTTTCTACCTTTTTTAACTTTGGTTTCTGCTTTTGTCTACATGATGATAAGGTTGGTGGTAGTCATTGATGACATATGGACTACAAAAGCTTGGGATGATGATAAAACTATGTTTCCCAGACTGTTATAATGGAAGCAAAATACTCCTGCACTACAAGAAAGTATACTTATTGCTACGAAATCTAAGCTATGAATTTTAAAATTGTAGCTATTACCCAGTAATAGCCATAAAAAATTAAATTTTGTGGTTATCTAAAAATTCGTCAAATTTCTTAGCCACGGATATTAAGTTGACAAAGCTAAATCCTTGTATTTGCTATAATTTCTAACAGTAGTGTCAATAACTATCTAAATAGCTACAATTTTATTGCTACAATAAAATTCTGTAGCTAATTATAACTTTTTTGCTACGCAAAAAAAATAATTGTGACAATAGTAACTCTTTAGCCATAATAAGTTATTTGAAATAAAATATCGTAGCAAAATAAATAATTTTGCTTCAAGTTATAAAAAGATGTGTCAATAGTTAAATGAAATAGCCATAGAATTTTCGCTACCGCAAAATTTTGTAACTAATTACTATTTTTTGCCACAAATTTAAATGTATCGTAGTAATAATAACCTTTTACCCACAATAAATTATTCGAAGAAATATTTGTAGCTAAATAAATAATTTAGCTATAAGTTATAAAATATTGTGGCAATAATTAAACGAAGTAGCCATAGATTTTCTTCTATAATGAAATTTCATAGCTGATAATTAATTTTTGCCACGAGTTTGAATTTATCATAGTAATAATAACCTTTCAGCCACAATAAATTATTTGAACAAAAAATTGAGGCTAAATGTGTTTTTCAAGTTATAAAAGTTATGACATATTAAAAATATAATCATAGATTTTTTGCTATAATACAATTTTATAGTTAATTATTATGTTTTTTTCATGATCATGTTGAAACTTGTTGAAGCAATAGTCACCTTTTATCCATAAGAAGTAATTTAAAATAAAATATTATGTTTCGAGTAGCAGAATTAAAGATGTTAATCTTACTATCAATTTAATTTTACAAGATCTTAATTTTTCAGTTTTAAGTATAATTTAAATAAATAGAAGTTATACAAAAACTAAATTAATAAATAGAGTCATATGAATTATTCTGGAATATAGTTAGATAAATCAATTGTTTATTGAATCTATCTCTCTCTCTCTCTCTCTCTCTCTCTCTCTCTCTCTATATATATATATATATATATATATATATATATATATATATAAAAA
>JAJOOS010009358.1:0-38219 GCA_029582725.1 Solanum chiquidenum | reverse complement strand
TTCTTCATAATCATTTTAAATTGTCGGATGTAACACAATTTAAACGAAATTACATAAAAACCCCTCATAGAACCTCATTATAAAGTCAACACAAAGTCATAGGCTCTTGCTTAACCTATCATTTTCCGAGTCGTTACACCTACCAAGGACCATGTGGAATACCACGGACCATGAAGGTCACCGTGGTCCCTTACTTGGGTTGGTGATCTGTTGGCTCAGCTCCACGTACCCTCCCACGACCCGTTATCATGACCACGACCCGTTGAGGGCTCCGTGGTATGATGTCAGGGACTGAGAGATTCTGTCTCGTTAGCATGAGCACCAGTACGACTCCTGTGGTAGTCCACGACCTGTGAAGGGTCCCGTGGCCAACCATTCCTGGGCTGGGTATGAACCACAGATAGGTTGACGGATCGTGGTTCCATTAATGGTCCGTTAACCCTATAGTGGTTGTAAAACTCAAGATTCGAAGATGAAAAAAATTCCAGATTTTCAGAAGTTCTAGTTGCCACCGACATAGGCCACCTACGGACCATCAATCGACTGACGTCCCGTGAGTCAGCTCTGTCGATGGGCCAGTAAACTTTCAGTTTCAGACACCAGATTTTACCCCTCTGATAGCCAAACGACGACTGACAGGATGGACCGTTAGTCGACTCACGGCCCGTCAGTCAGCTCCGTTGATAGGCCAGTCAACTTTTAGTTTCAGAACCCAGATTTCAGCGCTCTAAAAGCCAAATGACAACTGACAGGATGGACCGTCATTCGTCTTATGGCTTGTCAGTCAGTTTCGTCGATGAGCTAGTCGACTTTTCAAGTCAGGAGTCTTTTGGTCTTTTCCCTATGCATTGGACCCCTAAACTACGTCGTTTAACCCCTATACTACATGGTTTTGGTCAGTTTTAGCCTAGTAACTTAATTAGAATCTACCCTAAGCAAATCATTCACCAAAAACTTAGAAAAAGTAGAACGTAGAAGGAGAAATAGTCGACCAAGTCCTAGTCCAAGAACGCAACGGGTTTTCATTAGTTTTAGCCTCGAAATCGAAAGATTTCTCCGTGAAATTCATGACCAGATATATGGGATTTCACTAGTGGGTTCCTTCTGCCCATTTGGTCCCTAGAATTTAGTTAGATTCTTGATTCCATGAATATTATCTAAACCTAGGGTTTCTTGAATGTTAGAAATTATTGGGTTTTAGCTATTAGAATGATCCAAATCAGATTGTCATGAATTTAGTATCATTTTATGTAGATTCTTTGCATGAAACTTAGAACCCTAGTTGTGTAGATTCTCTTAGTTCATGAATTACACATGCTAGGTTAGTTATTTCAGATATATACATATATGTCTTAGTTTTCAAAGTTTTCATTATCAATATATTAATGTTGCATTCCTAGTTGCATGCCAGTATTTTGAGCTATCCAGTATTATAGAAATTCAGTCATAAATTGTTAATTACATAATCAAATGGGAGTAGCTTAATACCGAGTGGAGTAGAGTCAGTCACCCTCAAGTCCTAGACCTATGTACCCTGTAGGCAAGTCCCCTCTGTTGGGTATTATATTTTATTGATCACGCAAGTCATTTCTCTATACCTCTCGTAGGGTATATTGGGTCCTCACGATGGGGCGTATACATCGGACTCCACATTTAGCTCATGTGGTCTTATGTCGATTATTAGTAGCTCCCACAGTTCAATCAGATTCTTTTGCATTGACCATGTTATCAGTTACAATTAGATTTCAGTCCCAACATATTATAAACTTGGTCATTGCATTCACTTATTTCATGTTCAATATTCTCAGTATAGCATCATGTTTATCTCTTATCATTGCTATGTATTTATGCTTTGATTTAGTTATAATTGTTGTTCAGCTTTACTCTATCCTACATGCTCAGTACCTTTCAAGTACTGACGCATACTCTGTGCTACATCTTCTCGTGATGTAGGTTCAGTTTCTCAGCTTCCAGATCACACATAGACCGGTTCCCAATCTTCAGTTCAGCAGCATCAGTGATGAGTCCTCATTTATCTTTACATTTTAGTCTTTAGTTTTCAATTTTTTGCTAGATTTAGCTGGGGCATGTCCTAGCACTTCTAGTCAGTTATAGGCTATTTTCATACATAGTTAGAATCAATTTTAGCATTTGAGTTTGACTTTTCAGTTGTATTCAAACTCTCAGTTTTCATATATTCAGATTTTGTATATGGGTATTCCCCATCATTTTAGATTATCTAATGATTAGCTCTGCACAGTATTTATTGATTCAGTTTACTTTAGTATGCTTGTGATATGCCAGCAGGGTTAGCTTAGGGTCATTCGTGATCCTAGGTCCCATGTCCGCATCCTGGGGGTAGCTTCGGGGCATGAGAAACTTGGTATCAGAGCCTTAGATTTAAGTGTTCTAGGATGTCAAAAGTTGCACTAAGTAGAGTCCTTTTCGTTGGTGTGAAGTGCACCACATCTAATGTGAGGGAGGCTTCGAAGTGTTTTAGGAAAACTTTACTCTCTTTGTTATTCTTATCGTGCGTTGGTATGATATCCTTTCGAATCCATCGTTATACTCTTAAGATCATGCCTCATTTATAGAGATTACACAAGGAATGCTAATGCACGAAATACTAGCGCAGTCCCTCCAGTCCCAAACCATGAGGTTTTGAATGCAGAGTTTCAGAATGCGATCAAACTTTTGGCTTAAAGTGTAGCCAACCAGAATAGCCAGCATGCCTCAGTTCCTATTAACACTAATGTTGGATCAACCGCAACTAGAGTTTGCAATTTTGTTCGAATGAATCCACCTGAGTTTTTAGGGTCTCAATTTGGTGAGGTTAAGAAGATCTTTGGAGTGATGGAAGTAACAGGTAATGATAGGGTAGAGTTGGCATCGTATCAACTTAAGGATGTAGCTCACATATGGTTAACTCAGTGGAAAGACAACAAAGGTTAATCTTTCCTTTGTAACTCCTTATATGGCAGTCAACTTCAATGCTAGTCCAGAAACTCTCTCAGAACCCTTCTCAGTCTCTACTCCGATCGTTAACCCAGTAATAGCTCGTCGGGTATACAGAAATTGCCCTGTCATAGTCTCCTAGAAAGTCACTTCAGCAGATCTTGTAGAGTTAGAAATGGTAGACTTCGATATCATTCTAGGGATGGATTGGTTACATTCCTGTTATACCTCAGTCGATTGTAGAACTAAGATTGTTCGTTTTCAGTTTCCAGACGAACCAATCTTTGAATGGAAGTGTAGTAGCTTAGCGCCTATGGGTCGATTCATTTCTTACCTTAAGGACATAAAGATTATTTCTAAGGGGTATCTCTATCATCTAGTCTGGGTTAAGGATTCGAGCTCCGAGACCCCAACTCTTGAGTCAGTTCTAGTAGTCAATGAGTTTCCATAAGTGTTTCTAGAAGATCTTCCCGGAGTTCTTCTCGAAAGGGAAATCGACTTTGGAATTGATCTCCTTCCAGATACCCAGCCTATTTCTATTCCTCCTTACAGAATGGATCCAACTGGGCTTAAGAAATTGAAAGAGCAGTTGAAAGACCTTCTAGATAAGGGCTTCATCAAACCCAGTATTTCCCTATGGGATGCACCCGTGTTGTTCGTGAAGAAGCAAGATAGTTCCCTCAGGATGTGCATTGACTATAGGCAGTTGAACAAGGCAACAATCAAGATTAAGTACCATATACCCAGGATTGATGAATTGTTCGGCCAACTTCAGGGTGCTAGTCATTTCTCAAAGATAGACCTCAGATCCGGCTATCATCAGCTCAGAGTCAGGGATAGTGACATTTCAAAGACTACCTTCAGAACTCAGTATGATCATTTTGAATTTTTAGTTATGTCATTTGGACTGACCAATGATCCTGCAACTTTCATGGATTTGATGAACAGAGTGTTCAAGCAGTACTTGGACTTGTTCATTATCGTCTTTATTGATGATATCCTCATTTACTCTAGGAATGAGGAAGAACATGTGAATCATTTAATGGTTGTTCTACAAACTCTCAAAGATCGCCAATTATTCACTAAATTTAGCAAGTGCGAGTTTTGGTTGCAATCAATTGCTTTCCTTGGGCATATTGTGTCTAGCGAAGGGATCCGAGTGGATTCTGAGAAAATAGAAACAGTGAAACAATGGCCCAGACCTACCTCTCTTACAAATATCAGTAGTTTCTTGGGTTTGGCTGGTTACTACAGAAGTTTTTTGGAAGGATTTTCATCCATAGCCTCTCCATTGACTAAGTTGACGCAAAAGAAGGTTATTTTTCAGTGGTCAGATAATTGTGAGAAAAGCTTTGTAGAACTGAAAACTAGTCTGACTACAACTCCTGTTTTGACTCTACCAGAAGGGTCAGATAGTTTTGTTATATATTGTGATGCATCTCGAGTCGTCTAGGTTGTGTGTTGATGCAGCAAAGTAGGTTATAACTTATGCTTCTAGACAACTTAAGGTGCATGAGAAGAACTATCCAACTCATGACCTCAAGCTTGAAGTAGTGGTGTTTGCCCTTAAGCTTTGGAGACATTACTTGTATGGTGTCCATGTAGATGTGTTCACAGACCATAAGAGCCTTCAGTATGTGTTCACCCAGAAAGAGTTGAATCTTTGCCAGATGAGATGGCTTGAGTTCCTCAAGGATTATGATATGAGTGTGCATTACCATCCTGGTAAGGCCAATGTAGTAGCAGATTCTCTTAGTGGACTATCTATGGGTAGTTTAGCTCAGGTTGATGAAGAAAGAAAGGAACTAGCAAAGGATGTTTACAGACTTGCTTGCCTAGGAGTTTGTCTTATGAACATATCTGATGGGGGTGTAATAGTCCTGAATGGGTCAGAGTCGTCTGGTAGAAGAGGTTAAGGAAAAACAAGATAGTGATCCGATATTGCTCCAACTTTAGGGTGCAGTACATCAGCAGAGAGTTGTGGTTTTCTCCCAAGGAGGAGATGGTGTACTTCGCTATTAGGGTCGATTATGTGTACCTAAGGTAGGTGAGTTGAGACAAAAGATCCTTGCAGAAGCCCGTAACTCCAAACATGCCATTCATCCAGGCGCCACTAAGATGTACCATGATTTGCGAGATGTCTTTTGGTGGAATGGTATGAAAAGGGATATAACTGATTTTTTGGCAAAGTGCCCCAATTCCCAGCAAGTGAAGGTAGAACATTAGAAACCAAGAGGTATGACTCAAGAGATAAACATTCCTACATGGAAGTGGGAAGTGATCAACATGGACTTCATCACAGGTTTACCTCGTACTCACAGACAACATGACTCCATTTGGATGATTGTAGACAGAGTTACTAAGTCTGCACACTTTTATCCTGTCAAGACTATAGATTTGGCGGAGGACTATGCCAAGCTTTACATTAATGAGATAGTCATGTTGCATGAAGTTCCTTTGTCTATCATCTCTGATAAAGGTCCTCAATTTACCTCTTAATTTTGGAATTCATTTTAGAAGGTTGTAGGTTCTCAAGTTAATCTTAGTACAACATTGTATCCACATACGGATAGCCAGGCAGAGCGTACCATTCAAACCTTAGCGGACATGTTGAGAGCGTGTGTGATCGATTTCAAGGGTAGTTGGAATGATCACATTCCTCTTATAGAATTCACCTATAGTAATAGTTACCATTCCAATATTCAGATGGCCCCTTTTGAGGCATTGTATGGGCGTAGATGTAGATCCCCAGTTGGTTGGTTTGAAGTAGGTGAATCAGCCTTGATAGGGAAAGATTCAGTTCATGATGCTATGGAGAAAGTGCAACTCATTAGAGATAGACTTAAGACAACCCAGAGTCGCCAGAAGTCCAATGCAGATGTAAGGAGAAGGGAATTCGAGTTCCAAGTTGATGATTGGGTTTTCCTGAAAGTGTCACCTATGAAGGGGGTGATGAGATTTGGCAAGAAAGGGAAGCTCAGTCCTAGATATGTAGGCCCTTACAAGATCTTGAAAAGGGTGAAAAAAGTGGCATATGGAATAGAGTTGCTAACAGAACTAGCAGCAGTGCATCCGGTTTGTCACATTTCATTGTTGAAGAAGTGTGTGGGTGATCCAACATCTATAGTACCTTTAGAAAGTGTGGTTGTGAAGGATAGTCTCACTTATGAAGATGTGCCAGTTGAGATTCTTGATCGTCTGGTTAGAAGGTTGAGAAACAAAAAAGTCACTTCGGCTAAGGTTTCGTGGAGAAGTCAGTCCGTAGATGGAGCTAATTCGGAAGCAGAAGCAACTATGAAGGCCAAGTATCCTCACCTCTTTTCTTCCGATTGAGGTTTTAGAGCCTCTTCAGTTTTCAGTAATTAGTGGTAGGGATTATAACTCTCTCCCTCCATTTAAGCTAGTTTAGTATTCATTCAAGAATGAATGTTCCCAAGGGGGAGATATTGTAATACTCTAGATTCGAAGAAGAAAAAAAATCCAGATTTGCCGAAGTTGTAGGTGGCACCGACGGAGGCCACCTATGGTCCGTTAGTCAGCTGATGGCCCGTTAGTCAGCTCCAGCGATGGTCCAGTCAACTTTTAGTTTCATACCCCATATTTCGGCCCTCTGACAGCCAAACGACGGCTGACAGGATGAAGCGTCAGTCAACTCACGTCCCGTCAGTGAGCTCCGTTGATGGGCCAATCAACTTTTAGTTTTAGAACCCATATTTCAGCCCTCTGACAACCAAATGACGACTGACAGGACAGACCGTCAGTCGACTTACGGCTGTCAGCCAGCTTCGTCGACGAGACAGTCGACTTTTTAAGTCAGGGGTGTTTTGGTCTTTTCCCTATGCGTTGGACCCCTAAATTAGTTGTTTAACCCGTAAGCTACGTAGTTTTGGTCAGTTTTAGCCTAGTAACTTAATTAGAATCTACCCTAAGCAAATCATTCAACAAAACTTAGAAAAAGTAGAACGCAGAAGGCGAAAGAGTAGACCAAGCCTTAGTCCAAGAACGCAACGGTTTTTTTTTCAGTTTCAGCCTTGAAATCGAAAGATTTCTTCGTGGAATTCATCACTAGGTATGTGGGATTTCACTAGTGGGTTCCTTTTGCCCATTAGGTCCCTAGAATTCAGTCAGATTCTTGATTCCCTTAATATTATCTGGACCTAGGGTTTCTTGAATGTTAGAAATTGTTGGGTTTTAGTTGTTAGAATTATCCAAATAAGATTGTCATGAATTTAGTATAGTTTTGTGTAGATTCTTTGCATGAAACTCAGAACCCTAGTTGTGTAGATTCTCTTAGTTCATGAATTACACATGCTAGGTCAGTTATTTAAGATATATACATATATGCCTCAGTTTTTGAATATTTCATTATCAGTTTATTAATGTTGCATTCCCAGTTGCATGCCAGTATTTTGACCTATCCAGTATTATAGAAATTTAGTCATAAATTGTTAATTACATAATCAAATAGGAGTGGCTTAATAACAAGTGGACTAGGGTCAGTCACCCTCAAGTCCCAGAACTACGTGCACGTAGGTTAAGTCCCCTCTGTTGGGCATTACATTTTAGTGATCATGCCAGTCATGCCTCTATAACTCTAGCAGGGTATATTGGGTCCTCTCAATGGGGCGTATACATCAGACTCCATATTTAGCTCCTGTGGTTTTATGTCGATTATTAGTAGCTCCCACAGTTTAGTCAGATTCTATTGCATTGACCATGTTATCAGTTACAGTCAGATTTCAGTCCCAACATGTTATAAACTTGGTCATTGTATTCAGGTATTTCATGTTCAGTATTCTCAGTATATCATCATGTTTATCTCTTATCTTTGCTCAGTATTTACGCTTTGATTCAGTTATGATTATTGTTCAGCTTTACTCTATCCTGCATGCTCAGTACCTTTCAAGTACTGACACATACTCTACACTACATCTTCTCGTGATGTAGGCTCAGGTTCTCAGCTTCTAGATCACGCATAGATCAGTTCCTGATCTTCAGTTCAGCAACATTAGTGGTGAGTCCTCATTCTTCGAGAACAGTTGACATGTTATCTTTCCATTTTAGTCTTTAGTTTTCAGTTTTTGCTAGAT
Source organism: Solanum chiquidenum (assembly GCA_029582725.1). Classification (NCBI taxonomy): domain Eukaryota; kingdom Viridiplantae; phylum Streptophyta; class Magnoliopsida; order Solanales; family Solanaceae; genus Solanum; species Solanum chiquidenum. The sequence continues at coordinate 30,174 of JAJOOS010009358.1, read as the reverse complement.
TTAGGTGGGGCTAGTCCCAGCACTTCTAGTCAGTTAGAGGCTATTTTCAGACATAATTAGAATCAGCTTTAGCATTTGAGTTTGACATTTCTGTTGTATTCAAACTCTCAATTTTCATATATTCAGATTTAGTATATAGGTATATATTCCCCATCATTTCAGATTATCTCATGATTAGCATTCGCACAGTATTTATTGATTCAGTTAACTTTAGTATGCTTATGATATGCCAACAGGGTTAGCTTGAGGTCACTCATGATCCTAGGTCCCGTGTCCACGTCTTGTAGGTAGCTTCGGGGAGTGACAGTGGTTCACCCATTTTTCTGGTATTCAGGTCTGATAAGTTCTGAGGTGTTACAGATCCCTTTGGCAATTTGGAATGATTCCTTAGACCCATAATAGAAAAGAAAAATCTGAAAGGATCCCCTAGCAATCCAAAATGTGTCATGGACTCATAAAAAATATAAACAATGTAAGAGTCTGGGTAGAGTCAGCGCAAACCATATGTAAAAGTATCATATCTTTCAAAATCATAGAAAACCTAGTCAACTTAAGGGTAAATCTCCTTAAAACCTAAAGATCTCATGAAATTGGTATATCTTTCATAAAACCATGTTTCAAAAATAAAATTTGTGATACGCCCCCTCAGAGCTTAAATCTAGTAAAAATTGAGGCATATTACTCTTACAAGAATAAACTCAATATTAATTGCCTCTTACTCATGTTATGTGATGAGTGGTAAATTTACACTCATTTATGTCCTATTTAGCTCAATAGTTAGTATCCTCAATGCCTAATTATGTCCTATTCTAATGATGTTTTTATTATTTGCAGTTATGAAGGCTAAAGATCAAACCAAGGATGAATGTTTGAAAGAATGACCAAAAATATATAAAGAAGTGTAAACTCCATATTGTTAATCACCTAAAAAGAAGGTCGGATTACCCAATGGGTTTGACCTCACCCAAACAGACAATGCATAACCCTTGAATTAATTGGGAAAACTCAGAGAATAAAAAGGGAAATTCGAGCTTGCCAAATAAGAAAGGAGAACATGATGATCATCACTGAAAGGAACTGTACATGAACAAAAATTGAAGGCAAACAAAGGTGGTACTAAATGATATGCCAAATGTGAAAGAAAGACTCGAACGAGCTCGCAAACTGAGGTTCAAACACCTGAATCAAGAAAAAGGCGATCTGTAGAGCAGTTGGAAATTCACCTTACATGATCGGTGAGCCCGACTAACATCTCCCAATCGATCACGCATTGAGTTTTGGGCCAAATTTTAGGGAAATTAAAAATAGTCCAAAGAAGAGAGAAATTAAGAGTTCGGAAATTCTGAGTCCTGAAAAATAGTAGAGAATTCTTAATCTATTCTTAGAGAAAGAAACACTATAGTTTTTGAAGAACACTTTTAGTTTTAGGGGGTTTTCCAACTTTGATCTTAAAATTGATAAATTGAATTTGAATTCATAGTGGGTTTGCTTGTAATTGCTTAATTCCATGTTACACTTGGCTACATTCATAAAAGATATAATTTCTTTAGTCGTTTTGATGGGTGGTTAAAATCCCAAGATCTAGGAGTGCAATAATGTGATTGGGTGTTGATTTAATGTAGTGTGTATTGTGTTATGCTCTAATTTTCTATTTTTCATACATGGATTTGGTCTAATTATCATTGATTTAATTTATGGGTTAAGGTTGAAAACTTAATTCTGTTTCCGATCTCCGATTGATGCTCGAAAGAAATTGATTGGAGTGGGTAATTAGTTTCATACTTGCAATTTAGGTTTGATGTATGTAACTTGCCTTAAAATAGAGGTCATGGGTCAGATTTATTTGCCTTATTGTTGCTTGAAAGAGAGAATAGTGTAAGGTATTGGGTTGTTTAATATTGGACAAAGAAGTGATCGAAAGGATATTCTATGAAATGATGTTATGAGATCTAAAGAAGATTAGTGTCATTGACAATGACCCAACCTATCCACGATTTTTTATCATTATAGAGAACCACAATTATCCCTATGTGACATCGATTTCCAAGCCCCGCACCTTAGATTACTTGTTACCTATTTGAATTTATGAAATCTTAGATTAATTGTGACTTTTGATAACAAATTCTTTTTATTAAATTTTGTGGAATCATCCATCCATTTGTTTTATTGTTGCAAATGAATGAATTTATATTCCAAATTTCTGAATAGAATTCCTTGCCTTGTATCATTCTTTGTGGAACTCATCTCCGACTATTCTATGTTCTGATCTTGAAAGATACGGATTGGTAATTACCTTTCCTATTTCAAATTGATAATTGACTCTTATCTACTCCACTGGAATTTAGACTTAGCACCGAGAAGGCTTGAGGTGGAGGCTTAAATAGGGTAGTCTGTAGTAGCAACCTCTAGTCCCAAAATACATGCCCCTGTAGAATGTCTTAAATGACCTAGCTATTGGATCCACTTTAGCAAATGATGATATGTACTGATTCTACCTTGGAAAGTATAGATTCTTCTTCTTGCGATATGAGGGTATAATGGATTCCATAATATAGCTCTCATAGTCTTATTGTCGCATAATGCTAAGATCCGACAAATTGATGTTTTCTTCAAGCTTTTGTTATGTCCTTTATTTCAAATGCATTGACTATATCTTATTATTTTCATGTTTTACTTCCTTATTATTAAAATGTCCAAATTTTTATCATGTCTGCATGTTCTAAACCATTTATACAATCATGTTCATGTTAATGCATACTACATAATACTTAGTATATTTCATGTATAAATGCATACTTGTGCGTACATTATCTCATGAATGTTGGATCCGACGTTCCTACCTCGCACACTCATGGCTAGACATCTATTGGGTGTCTTAAGTTATTTGTGAGTCCTCATGTTCCGAGGACCGAGACACTTTATAGCTTTCGGTCTTTTCATTTCAGACTTTGTAGGTGATGTATGGGTTACACCACAGTCACTTTTCGTATGATGTATTAGATGACTTTGAAACTTATGTTACACTTCCGCTTTTGTCAAAATCTTTTGATGTATAAAATGCTATCCTTTGAACTCTTTATTTCTATTATCTTTTATGATGTATGCCAAGTGACTTGTGTAGGGCCTCTCGTGGTATAATATCCCATGTCACGTCAAGGGTCTACTTTGGTTCATGACATTGTCATTGTCTTTAGCTTATTGTTTCTTATTGATTATCTTCCACACGATAGCCCGTTGGTTATGATTCTGGGCTAAGAGTTAATTATTGAAGGTGATAGCCTTGTAGAGATGAGATTTGGAAGCAGAAATGTATTTAAAGTAGAATAAAGAAAACACATCTTAATCATTTCTAAACAAAGTTACAAATCCCAGTATAATAAAAAAGTCAACGTATCAAAGTAATGTAAAACTAAATTTAAAGAATGCGTGTCTGTCATGAATTAGTAAACACAAAAAGTCATATATCTGAAAAAACAAATTATAAACATACACTAAAAATCCCCCAAAAAATGATTCCAAAATTGAAAAAGATTAGTCAAGTCAACAAGAAACAATATAAAAAATAATTTTTTTACAAGAACTTAAACAAATGACTCATTCCATGATAAAATTAACGTGAAAAAAATTAGACAAATATGTTCTTGAGTTAGCATTCTAATATAAAAAAAAGAGAGTTAGCATTCTTATGAAATTAACATTTGCTTTCCTAAGAAATTTAGTTTGCCGAAAGAAAGAATCCTTTGAAATGCTATTTTTAAAAATTTTAGTTTAATATTTCCAAAGCTAAGAAACTTTTTGTTCATCCTAATATATCAATAGAAATATCATTCATTTTTTATTTGGCAGTAATGACGAACTTTCCTAGAATGATTACATGCTTGTGAAAATATTTTACCAATGGTAGTATTGACTTATTTTTGCATATTGGTAAAAGCAGTTAAAATTATGTGTCTCAAATCTCCTGCCTCATTCTCATTTGTATAGTTTGATAGCATGTTCTGCATGAAAAATACACTACTTTTCGATATAAAATTACGCCGGATGTTGTATGAATTGATATGTTAATTGAATATTAAAGTTCATCACCTCTTCATTTTATCCACAATAACCCTTTTTGGTTTTCAACATTTTATCAACAGTCCACAATCACCACCAAGCGTTAAGTCAGGATCATCCAAATTAAGACACCAAAAAAAAGGATTGGTACCTAGACCAGGTTCTAATATAAGAAACATGTTTGTAAAAACACGCAACCTTCTCTGCAATTGATGCTACAAAGTGATATTGAATTAGAAGATAAATATATATCTCCTAATTCTTACTATTCACGATGGTCTCTTTTCCGTTGAGACAAAGCTTGATTCTTTTCATGGAGCACGTCGACTCAACATCCCAAAAGAACCTCAAGCCTAGTTTATCATCATCGACCATATTTGGATCCATTTATAGTATTTCCTTACAACTTTAGTACAAGGGTGGAACCACGTCCCTAACGTCTTCCAATGATATGTTTTTCCTAGAAAATTGCAAAAAGAAGGTGCGATCAAACACAACTCTAGTTTGTACTTTAAACATCAAGGCCAATGCAATCATCATACAATAGAAGCAGAAATAACTAAAGTGTAATGGATTCACCATGATGTAGCAAGCACAAATTCTTGATGTTTGTTAAATATATTTTAATAGTGCCAGTAGCTTTTTCATGTTTGAATTTGAAAATCTGCGAGGCCAATTATTTATTAAACTCAATCGTGATAAAGCTAATGGGCCTTGTGTGTTAAGGGAGTTGTTTTTATTAGTAATCCAAGAGATCATCAACCCCTTAGAACACTCTCTTTGTTGCTTTCTGAAACCATCATAAAAGGTTTTTGCTTAAATATTCTTAACCTTTTATTTAATTTATATACTATATAATTTTTTTTTGTAATTTTGTTGTTTGTTTGAATATGAATGAATATTTATTTTTTATAAGTATAGGTGTAAAGTCACGTGACTAAAGGAAGGTGTGCAACTACGATAACTTTCTTATCAATAAAAAAATAAATGTGTTTTTACATCTTCTAGATTTCGAGGATATAGAAGAAGAAGGTATAATAGATCTCGTCATTAATATTATCAATAAGTTAAAATTGTTCTTACTATTTGAATTTAATTAATACACATCAACAATTTGTTCTTGCAAAATCTTAGATGAATTCATTACACCCTAATTATTTATGCTTCTCTAGTAGGATGATTGCGTTGGATTTGATGTTTAAAGTACAAACCGTAGTTGTGTTTGAGAGCACCTTGTTTTTGGAATTGCATAGGAAAGACATATCATTCGAAGACATTAGGGACGCGGTTACATTTATACAGAAGTGGTAAGGAAATACTAGAAATTAGAGTTGTTGTGGGTAAAGAAAGCAATGACATGGAGGTTCAAAAACCACGGGGAGATGAGAGTTGTTGAAGCAATTTATCTACGTAATCCTTAATTACTCCAAAGTACGATAATTCTATCTTGTGTTTTTTTTTTAAAATTCTAGTCAGCTTGGATAATACGCTGTTGCGTCGAGTGTCTTGGTGGAAACATCATCTCTACCCCTGAAAGTTTAGATTAAGGTCTGCGTATATTCTACCTTCCCCATATCCCGCTTGTGGGATTACACTGTGTTTGTTGTTATCATTGGTTTGTTTCTTCTAAAAACATTTCCATTGATCTTATTTTGAATCCAACAAAAACTAATTAATTATCAAGGAAGAGAAGTTTTAGCAACTTGTACACTAATGCTATGACTACCAGTTGCATAGTAGCATGCTTCAGGATCAATATCCTCTATTTTTGGTTTTGGCAAATTTAATGGGAGTATTTTCTTCTAGGCATGAAGTGAGTTTGAAACTAGCCCAAAAAAATTATCAAATGCTACCTTTGTTTCATATTATACATACTTAATAAATAACATGATAACTGTTGAACAATTCAAGGTTTTTTTGGATATCCAAAATTGGACTATTAAACACTTTTAAAAACCATTCACATGTCTTAAATATTATTATCAATGTAAATGCATCTCACATTTACAGACTATTTATTCTCCGTATTATAGAATTCCCTCCTTTTTATTAGTAATATTAACGTGGAAGCCGACTCTTTAGCGCTAAAGAAATCTGAATTTTACAAATTATTTATTCTCAGTGTTTATCATCCTAAATTTTGCCAAAAATGGTCTTAATTAAATTATTTTCCACTTTGCAACAAAAACAACAATAACATACAAAGTAAAATCCCACAACCTTCCACTTTGCAATTACATTTCTATACGAATGTATTTTTGTAACATTGACCAAATTGTTATCATATTTGTATAAATATTATCACTACTAATGTTAATAAACCAAAATATTTAGTAGCAATTAAGAAGTCCCAAATTGGAAAATATATATATATCATGAATTTTGTATAGGGTAGAGTATGAACAAACCTCAATGCAACATGGACCTAAATATTTTTCAAGCATATCCCACGACAAGACCTTTAAATATTAAACCCTACATTATATGGGGTTGATATTTCAAGCCATACATCACATTCATTTAATTTTATGTTGTCTATGGTCAATTTTCTCATTTTCACATTGTTGATTTCCATATGTTGATATACCCCAAATTGATCTAATTCCAAGCTCTCCAAGTTAGGGCAATCAAATAATACCTTTTCCATTACACTCTCCATCAAATACATGTATCTATTATTAAAGAGGAACGAGACCACTCCAGTTCAGATTAGTGGAAGGGTTCAATTGGCAAAACTCTAAAACCAATTTTTTCAATGATGTATTCTTATATGCAAATTGAGGAAATTCATATGTATCTCTAAGTAAAAAGTCTAGAGTAAATTATTCAACATTAACATGTTTTGTAGTAAAATATATCAACAAATCAATATCTTTAAGAAATTTCTACAAGAGAATATAAAAAATCAAACTAAAATTTTGAATTTTTTGAAAGACATCCAGTAATGAAGATTTTATGACTGGAAGTAACGAAATCTAGAAACTCATTTTTTTGCTCACTAGAATGGGCTAAATAAGAGGATTCAAAATTGAGTGATACCTCAATGCACTTTAAAAGAAACCTCCATCGCCTTGATATTACGCAATTTCTCGCAACTTGTTTTTCTTCTGTAAACATTTAGGGGATGTGGATTAAGATTGAATCTGGTAAATCACTAAGTCGGTATCCTCCCACCATGATTCTTTTGTGAAATTCCATAAAGTAAAACCTTGAACTGAAGTTTTGTAAGGTTGGCGTCTCCTTTGAGTTTATGATGATATAACCTAGGTTGGTTTAGTTTAGACCAATTGGAAAAATTAGTCATTAATCTACCTAATGCAGCGTTTTCATCAAAATGTTATTTGCCTCTTTTACCATTAAAAAATAGATTTCACACTACACATAATAGTCATTTTCTTATTTTCCTTATATGTAGAACTATGAAATAAACTAAATCTTTGTATACTAAATACTTCCTTATTTGAAATATGTAAGAAATCTTACCATTATATAGTATCAATTATATTATTTAAATCATTTTCAACTAGGTAGCATAGGGTCTAAAATATAATTGTACTACCTTAAATGTTAATTTTAATATTCAGAACCTTTAAATCAACAAAATAATCTATTTGTTAAATTTTATCCTTATTTAATAATACTAAAGTTTTGCCTATACATATATACGTTTAATCTTTGAATATTACTAATTAGAACTTTGACAGAACCACATAGTTTTGATGACAACAAATGGTCCAAATAATCTAACTAGACCCCTAATAGATCAAACAAAAGAGTACAACTTTAGGAATACATTTGAACCTCTCAGAAACGACCTTGTAAAAAGTTATGGAGTTAATGGAAGAAGTTATAGTAACAAAAAAGTAATGGAGTAAACAACATGATTTAAATGATATGACAAGGAAGTCTACTGGAATCCAGATAGATGAGAAGCACATACTTTATTTTATTCCATAATGTGCATCGAGTTAATCAAAGACGAAAATATTATATTTGATTGAATGGAAGACTCCAACGTCCATTTGTAAGAAACTAATTTTATCCCAGATAAAGAAGAGGCAAATGTTCAAGGGGGTGACTTTTTCAGAATTATGTGGAGTTTTTAATTCGTGGTTTGTTTCTTTTGAAAATTAGCATGTTCTATCATTAATATTTTATTTTTCCTACTCAATTATAAATCAAGTCGAGAGATAATTGAGTTTTATTGTAAAGACTTAAAATTCGATCATGAGAGCAGCTACCATAAACCTTAGTAGGCAAGACAAAGCCAAGTTAACATACACTAAATAAAACTAGAAATAACTGAAGTGGAAGGAATAATTATATAAGAAATGGGCCGTAGCGTAGACATATACAAACATTATAAAAATAAAGGATGGTCCCAAAAAAGACTGAGAAAGATGAATAAACATAAGCACCATACCGCATACTTGGTTTTATAGGTACAAGAGCACATAAACTATGAGGATAATACTATACTAAATATAAATTTCTAACGAAATACAAAATATAGACAAAAAATAGAAAAGGAAAAGAAGCAAGCATCTAGATGCATATAGCTCACTACAAAGAAGAACAATGGAGCCTTGAATGAGAGAAGATCAACAAAGATGACTTGTACTAGGCATTGCGTTAGAAAAAGATGTAGAAGTGTAGTATGAGTACCAAAATATGAGGTACTAAGTAGCCATCATGGACGACCGAGATGAGTAGACATTATATAATATAAGAAGCATGACAGTGATAACAATAAAATCCAAAACTATACTAGAAAATTGAACCCACGAAAAAATAGGGAACATAATGTCACACCACGAGGCTCCCCCCTTGATGTATACACGGGACCTAGGATCATGAGTGACCCCAAGTTAACCCTAAAGTGGCATATCATAGCATAAAAAGATAAACTGAAATAAGATATACTGTGCGGAAGCTTAAACACGAGATAAACTGAAAGATGGGGAATACCCAATCTAAGTTTGAATATATTAACACTGAGAAGAGTTTAAGATACTCAACTAAAACTCAAATACAAAAGCTGAATCTATCTATGTAGGAAATAAGCCTCTAACTGACAAGAGATGCTGGGACATACCCCCAACTAACTCTAGTAAAACTAAAACTAAAATGAAAGACTGAAATATAAAGAACATGTCTATCATCCTCGAAGTATGAGGACTCACTACTGATACTACTAGATATGTACCGGGAACCGATCTACACGTGATCTGGATGTTGAGGACCTAAACTTACATCACGAAAAGATGTAGTGCACAGTAAGCATCAGTACTTGAAGGGTACTGAACATGCAGGATAGGATAAAGTTGAACAACATAACATAACTGAAATAGAGCATACTGGTCAATGATATAAGATAAACATGAAGAATAAACTAAACATGCTGAATATGAAATAACTGAATGTAGTGACCAAGTTCATAACATACTGAAACTGAATACTGAGTTGTAACTGATGACCTGGTCAATACACTAGAATCTGGTTGTGGGAGCTACTAATAACCAACATAAAACCACATGAGCTAAATGTGGAGTCCGATGTATATTCCCCATCGAGAGGACCCAATATACCTTGCCTAGGGTATAGAGGCATGACTGACGTGATCACTAAGTATAATGCCCACAAAGGGGACTTACCTACGGGGGCACGCAGTTCTGGGACTATGAGGGTTACCGACCCTAGTCCAACTCGGTATTAAGCCTACTCCCAATAGAATGTATACAATAAAACATAAGTGAAAATAAACTGGACAGCTCGTTATTCTGAGATGCGAAATAAAAATTCAACATTAATGTACTGATAATGAAACATTCTTAACTGGAGCATGTATATCTGTAACACCCCAAAATATTTTGAGCTAAGACTCGAGCCATCCTTTATTATGAGTAGGATTTCACTGAGGAATTTAAAATTTTGCTAAGTGTTAAGATCACTAGATGTAGCACCTTGAGTTCCAAGAAGAACTAAAGAGAGTTCATTCAAGTCATTCCTTGGTTCCTTTAAGTTTTGGGTCAACTGCAAACGACCATATACTTCAGTACATAATGATTTATCTGGCCCATAAGATATCAAATGAAAGGTCTTTGAATTATCTTTCCTACGCCACTGAGTTTGCTAAGTTTTGAGGTCGGATGAGTGACATATGCCCTTTTGAAGTCAAACTGTCCAGATTAGGAAAGTTACCCAAAAATAGTAAGGGGTATTTTGGTCTTTTCCTTACTCGATCAGATTTAATTCATGTGGGTGACTTTTTCAGAATTATGTGGAGTTTTTAATTCATGGTTTGTTTCTTTTGAAAATTAGCATGTTCTATCATTAATATTTTATTTTTCCTACTCAAATATAAATCAAGTCGAGAGATAATCGAGTTTCATTGTAAAGACTCAAAATTCGATCATGAGAGCGGCTACCATAAACCCTAGTAGGCAAGACAAATCGAAGATAACATAAGCTAAATAAAACTAGAAATAACTGAATTGGAAGGAATAATTAGATAAAAAAGGTGCCTTAGCATAGACATATACAAACAGTATAAAAATAAAAGATGGGCCCAAAATAGATTGAGAAAGATGAATATACACAAGCACCATAACGCAGACCTGGTTTTACAGGTATAAGAGCACGTAAACTACGAGGATAAGGCTATACAAAATATATTTTTCTAACGAAATACAAAATATAGACAAAAAATACAAAAGGAAAAGAAGCAAGCATCTAGATGCCAATAGCTCACTACAAAGAAGAACAATGGGGCCTTGAATGAGAGAAGATCAACAAGGATGACTTGTACTAGGCATTGAGTTAGAAAAAGATGTAGAAGTGTAGTATGAGTACCAAAATATGAGGTACTAAGTAGGCATCATGGACGACCGAGATGAGTAGATATTATATAATATAAGAAGCATGATAGTGATAATAATAAAATCCAAAACTATACAAGAAATTGAACTGACAAAAAAAATAGGGAACATAATGTCACGCCCTGAGGCTACTCCCTTGACGTAAACACGGGACCTAAGATCAAGAGTGACCCCAAGTTAACCCTGAAGTGGCATATCATAGCATACTAAGATAAACTGAAATAAGAAATACTGTGCGGAATCTTAAACATGAGATAAACTGAAAGATAGGGAATACCCAACCTAAGTCTGAATATATAAATATTGAGAAGATTTTAAGATAATGAACTAAAAATCAAATACCAAAACTGAATGTATCTATGTAGGAAATAAGCCTCTAACTGACTAGAGATGCTGGGACATGCCCATTACTAACTAGTAAAACTAAAACTAAAATGAAAGACTGAAATATAAAGAACATGTCTATCATCCTCGAAGAATGAGGACTCACCACTGATACTGCTGGATATGGATCGAGAATCGATCTACACGTGATCTGGATGCTGAAGACCTAAACCTACATCACGAAAAGATGTAGTGCAGATTATGCGTCAGTTCTTGAAGGGTACTGAGCATGCATGATAGGATAAAGCTGAACAACATAACTTAACTGAAATAGAGCATACTGATCAATGATATAAAATAAACACGAAGAATAAACTAAACATGCTGAATATGAACTAACTAAATGTAGTGACCAAGTTCATACCACATTGAAACTTCATACTGAACTATAACTGATAACTTGGTCAGTACACTAGAATTTGACTGTAGGAGCTACTAATAACCAACATAAAACCAGATGAGCTAAATGTGGAGTCCGATGTATACTCCCCATCGATAGGACCCAATATACCTTGCCTAGGGTATAGAGGCATGACTGGTGTGATCACTAAGTATAAATTTCACAGAGGGGACTTACCTACGAGGGCACATAGTTCTGGGACTATGAGGGTGACTGATCTTAGTCAACCTCGGTATTAAGCCTACTGCCAATATAATGTATACGATCAAACCTAACTTGAAATAAGCTGGACAACTCGATATTCTGAGATGCTAACTAAAAATGCAACATTAATGTACTGATCATGAAACATTCTTAACTAGAGCATGTATATCTGTAACACCCCGAAATTTTTTGAGCTAAGACTCGAACCATCCTTCATTGTGAGTAGGATTTCACCGAGGAATTTAAAATTTTCCTAAGTGTTAAGGTCACTAGATGTAGCACCTTGAGTTCCAAGAAGAACTAAAAAGAGTTCATTCAAGTCATTCCTATGTTCCTTTAAGTTTTGGGTCAACTTCAAACGACCATAGCCTTCAGTACATAATGACTTAGGTGGCCCATAAGATATCAAATGAAAGGTCTTTGAAGTATCTTTACAACGACACCAAGTATTTTAAGTTTCAAGGTCGGATGAGTGAGATGTACCCTTTAAAGTCAAGCTTTCCAGTTAAGGAAAGTTACCCGAAAATAGTAAGGGGTATTTTGGTCTTTTCCTTACCCAATCAGATTTAATTCATTTTTAGTAAGGTTTTAAGGGTATAATACGATTAGGTTCAGTTTTGTAATCCTAATATACGCCTAGGGTTTTAGTTGAGAGTTCAAGAGGAGAAAAGAGGAAAGGATTAAGGCGTTCGTTGAGGTTCTTTTTTTTGTTGCGGATTTTCACCATGGATTTGATCCCTAAGAGGTATGTAACCTTCCATAGTGTTCAGATTGTTCACTCCACACGCCACTCATGTTAATTTCAGCAAAATTCATTCTAGAAAGTTGAAAGTTTAGTGTTCTTGAAATTGACTTTCGTTCTTGAGTTTAGATGAGATTGATGAGTTCTTGAGGAAATTGTGTCGATTTTAGAGTTGTGTTTGATTAGATTATTGTGTACATATATTGGATATCTGAATTTAAAGAGAAATTGAGAAAAATAATCGAATTTAGGTGAATTGGGGTTTGAAAATGAAGAAGCAAAAAGTCGGGTGAATCTGGCACTTCACTCTGCTTCGCGGACCTGCCCTCCCTATGCCAAAAATCTTTCTCCATGTCGCGGAGAGGTGGAAGACCCCTCTGCCTCAAAATTTATTTCACGACCAAATATTAAAATGCATCTCCGCATGGTGAACTCGCTTCCAGATAGTGAATTCTTGATCGTTTTTCATGTTTAACTATCTAAAAACACTCCTAAACATCACAAGATCTTTCCTATCACAAATCACAACCTTGAATTCATAAATTAAATTCAAGGTAGGGTTGAGAGTCAAGTCTTCAGAGTTCTTTCGAACATATTTGAGAAATTCCGTTTGTGACTTTTTGAGGAGTCTTCTACATTTTCTAGTAACTTGTTTCAAGACTCGAGCAAGTGAGTATGAGAGTGAGGAGAATGTATTCCTAATTCTACCTTATCATTACGATATACTTCATATCATTAATCATAACTCTTTAATCCATAATCCAAATTCAAGAGAGAGTTAACAGTAGAGTTCAAGAAAGTCTTTGAGTTCAATTGTGAATCCTTTGAGGTCAACTATTGATTCGAGCTAAGTTTTGAGGAGGTAAGTATGAGAACGAGAAGAGCTGTATACACGATTTACATATCGTTATGTAGACCCTTGAGTTGAGTCATTCATGCCGATAAATTTTGCATGAACTCCATAAGTTGAGTATCTTTGAGGGGAGTAGGATCTTCAAGTTCTAAGTCTTGAGTATTGAGTTCATAATCCTTTTGAGATTATATTCCGAATCGTGGGACTATTACATGTTACCCATGAAGTTCTTGAGTTGAGTAGTTCATGCCCATAACTCCACCTGAACTCTATAAGTCGAGCCATCTTGAGATAAGAAGTATCTTTAAGTCCTTAAGTTGGGTAGTTCATGCACATAATTCCGCATGAACCCTCTGAGTTGAGCATTCTTGAAATGAGTAGTATCATTGAAGTTCTTGAGTTCCAAGTATTTAGTTCTATATATGGTTATTGAAAACCTTGAATTGAGTCGTTCATGTCCATAATTCGGCATGAACCCTATTTTAAGAAGTCTTATACAAATGCTTTAAACTTGTTTTAAGACTTGAATTTTTGAGTTGAGTACAGAGTAAAGAGTGAAGTTCTGTTCTTGAAAAGAGTACATGGGGACTATGTATTCCCAAAGAGTAAATGTTTTCACATTTAAACAAGAAAGAAAATATCAATTTCCAATAGAGCCTTTGAGCTAGTTTTTCATTAAAGAGTAAATGCTTTCATATTTGAGCAAGAGAGGAAACACTAATTTCCTAGAGAGCCTTTGGGCTAGTTTTTGAGTAATTATATCAAACCACAGAAAGAGTTATGTTTTTAAATAAATGAGCTAGTTATATTTTTGGAGTAGTATTGAGCACCGATATGGGGGAGAGTTCAGACAACTCACAGTCCCATAAACCATGTAGCCAACGTGGGTAGAAAAGGGTCATACTTTTTAGATGATTCCTTAGTGATTTTTAGCATAGACTAGTGGATCCACTTAGTAGTTAGGTTCTATACCCCTGGCAAGGTATAGGACGGCCCTGGCAGCGTGACGCAAAATGTTGTATCATCAGATAGTTCATAAGTGATGGTTGTCGGTTAGAGAAACTCCCACATATATTATTTTGTATTCTTATATACATAGAGTTCATTTTGTATTTTCATATACAAACAAAGTTTATATTGTATCCTTGCATACAAGCTGAGTATATTGCATTCCTAAATACATTGAGTTGCTTTCTACTGTTTTAAAAGATTTCCATATATTGCGTCTCTTTTTGTTGCCTTATATTGAGTTGAGTATCCAGAGTTTAGTATCCAAAGTTGAGTATCCAGAGTTTGAGTACCAAGAGTTGAGTATTCTATTATTGAGTTGAGCCTTCTCTCACTGATGTGAATATCTTATCTTTGAGTTGAGTATCTTATTTCTGAGTTGAGTTAGTTGAGTGAGTTGAGAAGAGGTAAGTATGTTTCTTTTTTATCAAGTTCAAGCTTATGTTATGCTTTAGAATTTCCCTTACATGCTCGTACATTCCATGTACTGAGCCATTTGGCCTGCATCATTTAATGATGCATATACAAGTACTCAGGATCATCAACATACGCTTTGCTGATACCACACGGTTCCACTGGTACTTTCAGTTATATTAGTGTTTAGGATGTCATGGATCTGGTTCCGACTTCCATCTTTGTCAGTTAGAGGTTTCATAGATAGACAATAGAGTTTCAGAAGTCTGTTCATTTATTTTGCTAAATGTTTTAAAGACTTAAGTTGCGTATTTATGATGAGTTGAATATATTATATTTATTCAGAGTTATCAATTATGTATTGTTTAGATTATCTTAAAGTTGAGTATTTGAATTTAATTTAGTTTTAAGCTTTTGCATGGTTAGGTTAGTCTTCCGCTTGTAGTCTGCTAGGATGAGGGTTCGCTTTGAGATCAACAATGGTTCTTGATTGCCGGCCATGTCCAGGGTATAGACTCAGGTCGTGACAAACTTGGTATAAGAGCACAAAGTTCAAGTATCCTAGGGTGTCTATGAAGCTGGACCTGGAGAAACCTTGCTGCGTGTTCTTGAGAAAACTATTGCCTGATTTCCCCCTTTATGGTCTAAGTCTGATGAATTTTTGGTGAATGATCGATTTGGGTAAGTTCTGACTAAGTTACTAGGCTCAACTGACCAAAACTACGTAGCTTAGGGGTTAAACAACGTAGATTAGGTGTCCAACGCATAGATGAAAAGACCAAACGACCCCTGACTTAAAATATGTTGAGGTGAACAACGACCCCAGTGACGGACCGTCACTAGGACCACATCCTGTAGACTAGGTCATGGTCTGCTGGAAGTAGCTACTGGTCTTTGGGGTCCTGTCCACGAGCCCTACCAAGGACTATGTGGAGTACCACGGACCGTGAAGGTCACCGTGGTCCCTCACTTGGGTTGGTGGTCTGTTGGCTTAGGTCCACGTACCCTCCCACGGCCCATCATCATGACCATGGCCCGTGGATGGCTCCGTGGTCTGATGTTAGGGACTGAGTCGTTCTGTCTTGCTAGCATGAGCACCAGTATGACTCGTGTGGTGGTCCACGACCCGTGAAGGGTCCCGTGGCCCACCATTCCTTGGCTGGGTGTGAACCATATATAGGTCGATGAACCGTGGTTCCATTCACGGTACATTAACCCTATCGTGGTTGTAAAATCTGAGATTCGAAGAAGAAAAAATTCCAGATATTCAGAAGTTGCAGTTGCCACCGACGGAGGCCACCTATAGACCGTCAGTCGATTGACGGCCCATGAGTCAGCTCAGTCGATGGGCCAGTAAAATCTCAATTTCAGACCCCCGATATTAGCCCTCTGACAGCCAAACGATGACTGACAAGATGGACCGTCAGTCAGCTCCGTCGATTGGCCAGTGAACTTTTAGTTTCAGAACCCACATTTCATCCCTCTAACAACCAAATGATGACTCACAGGATGGACCATCAGTCGTCTTATGGCCCATCAGTCAGCTCCGTCAATTAGCTAGTCGACTTTTTAAGTCAGGGTTGTTTTGGTCTTTTCCCGATGCGTTGGATCCCTAAACTACGTTGTTTAACCCCTAAACTACGTAGTTTTGGTCAGTTTTAGCCTAGTAACTTAATTAGAATCTACCCTAAGCAAATCATTCACCAAAAACTTAGAAAAAGTAGAACGTAGAAGGAGAAAGAGTCGACCAAGCCTTAGTCCAAGAATGCAACGGGTTTTCATCAGTTTCAGCCCCGAAATCGAAACATTCTCCATGGAATTCGTCACCAGGTATAAGGGATTTCACTAGTGGGTTCCTTTTGCGCATTAGGTCCCTAGAATTTAGTCAGATTCTTGATTCCCTTAATATTATCTAGACCTAGGATTTCTTCAATGTTAGAAATTGTTGGGTTTTAGCTGTTAGAATGATCCAAATAAGATTGTCATGAATTTAGTATCGTTTTGTGTAGATTCTTTGCATGAAACTCAGAACTCTAGCTGTGTAGATTCTCTTAGTTCATGAATTACACTTGCTAGGTAAGTTATATAAGATATATACATACATGCCTCAGTTTTTGAATGTTTCATTATCAGTATATTAATGGTGCATTCCCAGTTGCATGCCAGTACTTTGTACTATCCAGTATTACAAAAATTCAGTCATAAATTGTTAATTACATAATTAAATGGGAGTAGATTAATACCGAGTGGACTAGAGTCAGTCACCCTCAAGTCCCAGAACTATGTGCCCCATAGGTTAAGTCCCCTCTGTTGGGCATTACATTTTAGTGACCACGTCAGTAATGCCTTTATACCTCTGGTAGGGTATATTGGGTCCTCTCGATGGGGAGTATACATCAGACTCCATATTTAGCTCATGTGGTTTTATGTCATTATAAGTAGCTCCTACAGTTCAGTCAGATTCTATTGCGTTGACCATGTTATCAGTTATAGTCAGATTTCAGTCCCAGCATGTTATAAACTTGGTCATTGCATCAGTTATTTCATGTTCAATATTCTCAGTATAGCATCATGTTTATCTCTTATCAAGTACTGACACATACTCTGTGCTACATCTTCTCATGATGTAGGTTTAGTTTCCCAGCTTCCAGATCACGCATAGATCGGTTCTCGATCTTCAGTTCATCTCTCGATCTTCAGTTCAGCAACATTAATGATGAGTCCTCATTCTTTGAGGACAATTGACATGTTATCTTTCCATTTTAGTCTTTAGTTTTTAGTTTTTGTTAGATGTAGCTGGGGCATGTCCCAATACTTCTAGTCAGTTAGAGGCTATTTTCATACATAGTTAGAATCAACTTTAGCGTTTGAGTTCGACTTTTTAGTTGTATTCAGACTATCAGTTTTCATATAATCAAATTTAGTATATGGGTATTCTCCATCATTTCAGATTATCTCATGATTAGCTTCCGCACAATATTTATTGATTCAATTTACTTTAGTATGCTTATGATATGCCAGCAGGGTTTTCTTGCGGTCACTCATGATCCTAGGGTCCACGTCCGCGTCCTGGGGGTAACTTCGAGGAGTGACAAACTTGGAATCAGAGCCTTAGGTTTAAGTGTTGTAGGATGTCTTAAAAGCCGCACTAAGTAGAGTCCTTTTCATTGGTGTGAAGTGCACCACATCTATTGCGAGGGAGGCTGCAAAGTGTTTTAGGAAAACTTCACTCTCTTTGTTATTCTTATCATGCGTTGGTATGATCTCCTTTATAATCCATAGTTATGCGCTTGAGATCATGCCTCTTTTGTAGAGATTACTCAAGGAATGCTAATGCAGGAAATACTAGCGCAGTCCCTCCAGTCCCAAACCATGAGGTTTCGAATGCAAAGTTTTGGAATGCGATCCAACTTTTGGCTCAGAGTGTAGCCAACCAGAACAGTCAGCAGGCCTCAGTTCCTACTAACACTAATGTTTGATCAGCTGCAACTAGAGTTTGAGATTTTGTTCGGATGAATTCGCCTGAGTTTTTAGGGTCGCAAGTTGGTGAGGTTAAGAAGATTTTTGGAGTGATGCAAGTGACATGTAATGATAGGGTAGAGTTGGCATCCTATCAGCTTAAGGATGCAGCTCACATATGGTTCACTTAGTGGAAAGACAACATGGGCTACTCTTTCCTTTGTAACTCCTTATATAGTAGTCAACTTCGATGTTAGTCTAGAAACTCTCTCAGGATCCTTCTCAGTCTCTACTCCAATCGGTGACCCAGTCATAGCTAGACGGGTATACAAAAATTGCCCTGCCACAGTCTCCCAGAAAGTCACTTCAGCAGATTTTGTAGAGTTAGAAATAGTAGATTTCGATATCATTCTAGGCATGGATTGATTACATTCCTGTTATGCCTTAGTCGATTGTAGAACTAGAATTGTT
The DNA here is from genome assembly GCA_029582725.1 of Solanum chiquidenum. NCBI lineage: Eukaryota > Viridiplantae > Streptophyta > Magnoliopsida > Solanales > Solanaceae > Solanum > Solanum chiquidenum. Next base: position 11,305 of record JAJOOS010009358.1, on the reverse strand, counting down.
CATTTTCTATTTTCGGACGAAATAATCTTAGAATGGAAGGGTAGTTGCTTAGTGCCTATGGGTCGATTCATTTCTTACCTTGAGGCTATAAAGATGATTTCTAAGGGGTATCTCTATCATCTACTCTGGGTAAAGGATTCAAGCTCTGAGACCCTAACTCTTGAGTCAGTTCCAGTAGTCAATGAGTTTCTATAAGTGTTTCCAGAAGATCTTCCCGAAGTTCTTCTCGAAAGGGAAATCAAATTTGGAATTGATGTCCTTCCAGATACCCATCCTATTTCTATTCCTCCTTACAGAATCTCTCCAGTTAAGCTTAAGAAATTGAAAGAGCAGTTGAAAGACCTTCTAGATAAGGGCTTCATCAGACCCAATATTTCCTCATGGGGTGCACTCGTGTTGTTCGTGAAGAAGAAAGATGGTTCCCTCAGGATGTGCATTGACTATAGGCAGTTGAACAAGGTAACAATCAAGAATAAGTACCCTATCCCCAGGATTGATGAATTGTTCTACCAACTTCAGGGTGCTAGTGATTTCTCAAAGATAGACCTCAGATCCGGTTATCATCAGCCTAGAGTTAGAGATTGTGACATTTTGAGGACTGCCTTCAGAACTCAGTATGGTCATTATGAAGTTTTAGTTATGTCATTTGGACTAACCAATGCTCCTGCAACTTTCATGGATTTGATGAACAAAGTGTTCAAGCAGTACTTGTTCGTTATCGTCTTTATTGATGATATCCTCATTTACTCTAGGAATGAGGAAGAACATGAGAATCATAAAATGGTTGTTCTGCAAACTCTCAAAGATCGCCAGTTATTCGCTAAATTTAGCAAGTGCGAGTTTTGGTTGCAATCAGTTGCTTTCCTTGGGTATATTGTGTCTAGCGAAGGGATCCAAGTGGATTATGAGAAAATAGAAGTAGTGAAACAATGGTCCAGACCTAGCTCCCTATAAATATAAGAAGTTTGTTGGGTTTGGCGGGTTACTACAGAAGGTCTGTGGAAGGATTTTCATCCATAGCCTCTCCATTGACTAAGTTGACGCATAAGAAGGTTAAGTTTTAGTGGTCAGATAATTGTGAGAAAAGCTTTGTAGAACTGAAAACTAGGCTGACTACAACTCCTGTTTTAACTCTACCATAGGGGTCAGACGGTTATGTTATATATTGTGATGCATCTTGAGTCGGCCTAGGTTGTGTGTTGATGCAGCCAGGTAAGGTTATAGCTTATGCTTCTAAACAACTTAAGGTGCATGAGAAGAACTATCCAACTCATGACCTCGAGCTTGAAGTAGTGGTGATTTCCCTTAAGATTTGGAGACATTACTTGTATGGTGTCCATGTAGATGTGTTCACAGACCATAAAAGCCTTCAATATGTGTTCACCCAGAAATAGTTGAATCTTTGCCAGAGGAGATGGCTTGAGTTCCTCAAGGATTACGATATGAGTGTGCATTACCATCCTGGTAATGACAATGCAGTAGTAGATGATCTTAGTAGGCTATCTATGGGTGGTGTAGCTCATGTTGATGAAGAAAGAAAGGAACTAGCAAAAGATGTTAACAAACTTGCTCGCTTAGGAGTTCGTCTTATGACCATATCCGATGGGGGTGTAACAGTCCACAATGGGTCAGAGTCGTCATTGGTAGCAGAGGTTAAGGAAAAATAAGACAGTGATCCGATATTGCTCCAACTTAAGGGTGCAGTCCATCAGCAGAGAGTTGTGGTTTTCTCCTAAGGAGGAGATTGTGTACTTCGCTATCAATGTCGATTATGTGTTCCTAAGGTGGGTGAGTTGAGACAAAAAATCCTTGCAGAAGCCCATAACTCCAGATATTCCATTCATCCAGGAGCCACTAAGATGTACCATGATCTGTGGGAAGTCTTTTGGTGGAATGGTATGTAAAGGGATATAGCGGATTTTGTGGCAAAGTGCCCTAATTGCCAACAAGTGAAGGTAGAACATCAGAAACCAGGAGGAGGTATGACTCAAGAGATCAACATTCCTACTTGGAAGTGGGAAGTGATCAACATGGACTTCATCATAGGTTTACCTCGTACTCGTAGACAACATGACTACATTTGGATGATTGTTGACAGAGTTACTAAGTCTGCACCCATTTTGGCTATCAAGACTATAGATTCGGTGGAGGACTATGCCAAGATTTACATAAATGAGATAGTCAGGTTTTATGGAGTTCCTTTGTCTATCATCTCTGATAAAGGTCCTCAGTTTACCTCTCATTTCTGGAAGTCATTTCAGAAGGGTCTTGGTACTCAGGTTAATCTTAGTACAACATTTTATCCACAGATGGATAGCCAGGCAGAGCGTACCATTCAGACCTTAGAGGACATGTTGTGAGCGTGTGTGATCGATTCCAAGGGTAGTTGGGATGATCACCTTCCTCTTATAGAGTTCGCATATAATAATAGTTACCATTCATACATTCAGAAGGCCCCTTATGAGGCATTGTATGGGCGTCTATGTAGATCTCAAGTTTGTTGGTTTGAAGTAGGTGAATCATCCTTGATAGGGCCAAATTCAGTTCATGATGCTATGGAGAGAGTCCAACTCATTAGAGATAGACTTAAGACAACCCATAGTCGCCAGAAGTCCTATATATATGTAAGGAGAAGGGAATTAGAGTTCCAAGTTGATGATTGGGTTTTCCTGAAAGTGTCCCCTATGAAGGGGGTGATGAGATTTGGCAAGAAAGGGAAGATAAATCCTAGATATGTAGGCCCTTACAAGATCTTGAAAAGGGTGGAAAAAGTGGCTTATGAGATAGAGTTGCCAACAGAACTAGCAACAGTGCATCCAACTTTTCACATTTCGTTGTTGAAGAAGTGTGTGGGTGATCTAACATCTATAGTACATTTAGAAAGTGTGGTTGTGAAGGATAGTCTCACTTATGAGGATGTGCTAGTTGAGATTCTTGATCATCAGGTTAGAAGGTTGAGAAATAAAAAAGTCGCTTCGGTTAAAGTTTTGTGGAGGAGTCAGTCCGTAGAGGGAGCTACTTGGGAAGCAGAAGAAGCCATGAAGGCAAAGTATCCTCACCTCTTTCCTTCCGATTCCATTCCAGCTTGAGGTATTAGTTTCTCTTTAATTTTTCAGTCATTCATGCGCAACTTCAGTCTTAGTATCAGGTTCCTTAAGTTTGTACTTGCGTTTTCAACGTATTTGCTTATTCTTGGAACTTAGTTCAGTCAGTTATCAATTTTTAGTACTTAGCGGTAGGGATTGTAGCTCTCTCCCTCCATTTCAGCTAGTTTAGTCTTCATTCGAGGATGAATGTTCCCAAGGGGGAGATATTGTAACACCCCAGATTTGAAGAAGAAAAAATTCCAGATTTTCAGAAGTTGTAGATGCCACCGACGGAGGCCACCTATGGACCGTCAGTTGTCTGACGGCCCTTCTGTCAGTTACATCGATGGTCTAGTCAACTTTCAGTTTGTGACCCCAAATTTCAGCCCTCTGACAGCCAAATGAAGACAGACAGGATGGAGCGTCAGTCAACTCATGGCCCGTCAGTGAGCTCCGTCGATGGGTCAGTCAAATTTTAGTTTTAGAACCCATATTTCAGTCCTCTGACAGCCAAATGACGACTGACAGGACAGACCGTCAGTGGACTTACGACCGTCAGTTAGCTCCATCGATGAGCCAGTCGACTTTTTAAGTCGGGTTTTTTTTGGTCTTTTCCCTATGCATTGGACTCCTAGTTTAACCCATAAACTACATAATTTTGGTCAGTTTTAGCCTAGTAACTTAATTAGAATATACCCTAAGCAAATCATTCAACAAAAACTTAGAAAAAGTAAAACGCAGAAGGAGAAAGAGTCGACCAAGCCTTAGTCCAAGAACGCAACGGGGTTTCATCAGTTTCAGCCCCAAAATCGAAAGATTTTTCTGTGGAATTCGTCACTAGGTATGTGGGATTTCACTAGTGGGTTCCTTTTGCCTATTAGGTCCCTAGAATTCAGTTAGATTCTTGATTCCCTTAATATTATCTTGACGTAGAGTTTCTTGAATGTTAGAAATCATTGGGTTTTAGCTGTTAGAATGATCCAAATCAGATTGTCATGAATTTAGTATCTTTTTGTATAGATTCTTTGCATGAAACTCAGAACCTTAGTTGTGTAGATTCTCTTAGTTCATGAAATACACATGCTAGGTCAGTTATTTAAGATATATACATAGATGCCTCAGTTTTTGAATGTTTCTTTATCAGTATATTAATGTTGCATTCCCAGTTGCATGCCAGTATTTTGAGCTATCCAGTATTTTAGAAATGTAGTCATAAATTTTTAATTACATAATCAAATGGGAGTAGATTAATACCGAGTGGACTACGGTTAGTCACCCTCAAGTTCTAGAACTACGTGACCCCATAGGTTAATTCCCCTCTGTTGGGCATTACATTTTAGTGATCACACCAGTCATGCCTCTATACCTCTGGCAGGGTATATTGGGTTCTCACAATGGGGTTTATACATCAGACTCCACATTTAGTTCCTGTGGTTTTATGTCGGTTATTAGTAGCGCCCATAGTTCAGTCAGATTCTATTGCATTGACCATGTTATGAATTACAATTAGATTTCAGTCCTAGCATGTTATAACTTGGTCATTGCATTCAGGTATTTCATGTTCAGTATTCTCAGTATAGCATCATGTTTATCACTTATCATTGCTCAGTATTTACGCTTTGATTCAGTTATGATTATTGTTCAGCTTTACTCTATCCTATATGCTTAGTACTTTTCAAGTACTGACACATACTCTGCGCTACATCTTCTCGTGATGTAGATTCAAGTTCTCAGCTTTCAGATCACGCATAGATCGGTTCCCGATCTTTAGTTCAACAATATTAGTGGTGAGTCCTCATTCTTCTAGGACAGTTAACATGTTATCTTTCCATTTTAGTCTTTCATTTTTAGTTTTTGCTAGATTTAGGTGGGACATGTCCCAGCACTTCTAGTCAGTTAGAGGCTATTTTCAGACATAGTTAGAATCAACTTTGGAGTTTGAGTTTTCAGTTGTATTCAAACTCTCAGTTTTCATATTTTCAGATTTAGTATATGGGTATTCCCCATCATTTTAGATTATCTCATGATTAGCATCAACATAGGATTTATTGATTCAGTTTACTTTAGTATGCTTATGATATGCCATCAGGGTTAGCTTGGGGTCACTCATGGTCCTAGGTCCCGTGTTCGCGTCTTGGGGGTAGCTTTGGGACATGACAATGGCTCACCCATTTTTCTGGTGTTCTGGTCTGAAAAGTTCTGAGGTGTTATAGATCCCTTGGGTAATCTGGAATGATTCCTCAGACTCATAATAGAAAAGAAAAAATGGAAAGGATCCCCTAGCAATCCAAAATGTGTCATGGACTCATAAAAAATATAAACAATGTAAGAGTCTGGGTAAAGTCAACGCAAACCATATGTAAAAGTATCATATCTTCCAAAATCATAGAAAACCTAGTAAACTTAAGGGTAAATCTCCTTAAAACCTAAAGATCTCATGAAATTGGTATATCTTTCATAAAACTATGTTTCAAAAATAAAATTTGTGATATGCCTCCTCAGAGCATAAATCTAGTAAAAATTGAGACATATTAGTCTAACAAGAATAAACTCAACATTTCTTGCCTCTAACTCATGTTATGTGATGAATGGTAAATTTACACTCATTTAAGGCCTATTTAGCTCAATAATTAGTATCCTCAATGCGTAATTATGTCCTATTCTAATGACGTTTTTATTATTTGCAGCTATGAAGACTAAAGATCAAACCAAGGATGAATGTTTGAAAGAATGACAAAAAATATATAAAGAAGTGTAAACTCCACATTGTGATCACCTAGACAGAAGGTCGGATCTCCCAATGGGTATGACCTCACCCAAATAGACAATGCATAACCCTTGAATTAATTTGGAAAGGTCAGCGAATAGAAAGGGAAATTTGAACTCGCCAAATAAGAAAGGAGAACATGATGGTCATCACTGAAAGGAACTGTACATGAACAAAATTCAAGGCAAACAAAGGTGGTACTAGGTGATATGCCAAATGGGAAAGGAAGACTCGAATGAGCTCGCAAACTGAGGTTCAAGCACCTGAATCAAGAGAAAGGCGATCTGGAGAGAAGTTGGCAATTCACCTTACATGAACGGTGAGCCCGACTAACATCTCCCAATGGATCACACATTGAGTTTTGGGCCAAATTTTAGAGAAATTATAAATAGTCTAAAGAAGAGAGAAATTAAGAGTTCGGCAATTCTGAGTCCTGAAAAATATTAGGGAATTATTAATCTATCCTTAGAGAAAGAAACACTATAGTTTGTCAAGAACACTTTTAGTTTTGGGGTTTTTCCCAACTTTGAACACTCTTTTTTAGTATGCCAAGAGATCATCAACCCTTAGAACACTCTCTTTGTTGCTTTTTGAAACCATCATAGAAGGTTTTTGCTTAAATATTCTTAACCTTTTATTTAATTTATATACACTATATTTTTTTTTGTAATTTTGTTGTTTGTTTCAATATGAATGAATATTTTTTTTTTGATAAGTATAGGTGTAAAGTCACTTGACTAAAGGAAGGTGTGCAACTACGATAACTTTCTTATCAATAAAATAATAAATGTGTTTTTACATCTTCTAAATTACGAGGATATAGAAGAAGAAGGTATAATAGATCTCATCATTAATATTATCAATAAGTTAAAGTTGTTTTTACTATTTGAATTTAATTAATACACATTAACAATTTGTACTTGCAAAATCTTAGATGAATTCATTACACCCTAATTATTTCTGCTTCTCTAGTAGGATGATTGCATTGGATTTGATGTAGAAAGTACAAACCGTAGTTGTGTTTGAGAGCACCTTCTTTTTGGAATTGCATACGGAATACATATCATTCGAAGACATTAGGGACGCAGTTCCATTTGTACAGAAGTGGTAAGGAAATATTGGAAATTAGAGATCTGCAAATTCCTGGGAAATCCAATTGATCAAAGGCTATGATAATCTGTAAGAATTTCTAGTCTGATGGTGGAGGCCGCTATCCGTCCAAATCCAACAATCAAAATATGAAATAGAGGTAACATTTGATAGTTTATTGGGCGAGTTTCAAACTCATTTCACCCCTAGAAAAATACACCCCTTTAAAACTGCAAAACCCAAAACTAGAGGAAATTAATCATGAAGTATGCTACTATACAATAGATAGTCATAGCATTAGTGTACTAGTTGCTAATACTTCCTTTCCTTTATTATATAATCAGTTTGTGTTTGATACAAAAATGGCGAGTTGTTGAGGGTAAAGAAAGAAATGACATGGAGGTTCAAAAACAACGGGATATGAGAGTTGTTGAAGCAATATATCTACGTAATCCTTCATTACTCCAACGTACAATAATTCTATCTTGTGTTTTTTTTATTTCTAGTCAACTTTGATAGTATGCTGTTGCGTCTAGTGTCTTGGTGGAAACATCATATCTACCCTAGAAAGTTAGGATTAAGGTCTGCGTACACTCTACCTTCCCCATATCCCACTTGTGGGATTACACTATGTTTGTTGTTATCATTGAGTTGTTTCTTCTAAAAACATTTTCATTGATCTTATTTTAGTTGTGGATGTTACTTCTTTTAAATTGGTGTTTATTTCCACACAGTCCTTTTATAGGTTCTAGAGATGAGACTCTTCATAATGATCAACTGTTATACCCATGACTCCTATGGTTCAACAGGAGTTATGGGTATACCAGGTGTGTGTCGATCATTATAAAAAGTATCATCTCCCAGACCCATATAAGGACTACGTTGAAATAAAAACCAATTTAAAAGAAGTAACATAAAAAAGGATAATTGGAAAAGATTTTATTTTAAAAAATATCTTTTAAGAAGAAACAAACCAACAATAACAACATACCCAATGTAACCCCTGAAGCGGGATAAGGGGAGGGTAGGATGTATGCTGACCTTTCTCCTACTTTTGTGCGATAGAGAGTTTTTTTTTGCTAAGACCCTCGACACAACAACCTATTATCAAAACAAGCCAGAAATTTTAAAAAAATCCCCCAATATTGAAGTAACATACTTTGGTAGAATTCCAGATTCCATGGATAAATTGCTTCAAGAACACTAAATTCCCATTGTTTCTGAACCTCCATGTCATTGCTTTCTTCACCTGCTACCACTCTCCATTTTCAATCCAACACAAACTAATCAATTATCAAGAAAGAGAAGTTTTAGCAACTTGTACACTAATGCTATGACTACCAGCTGCGTAGTAGCATGCTTCAGGATCAATATCCTCTATTTTTTGGTTTGGCAAATTTAATGGGGGTATTTTCTTCTAGGGATGAAGTGAGTTTGAAACTCGCCCAAAATAATCATCAAATGTTATCTCTGTTTCATATTATACATACTTAATAAATAACATGATAACTGTTGAACAATTCAAGGTTTTTTTGGATATCCAAAAATGGACTATTAAACACTTTAAAAAACCATTCACATGTCTTAAATATTATTATCAATGTAAATGCATCTTACATTTACAAACTATTTATCTTCCTTTTATAGAATTACCTCCTTTTTAATAGAAATATTAAGGTGGAAGCTGAATCTTTAATGCTAAAGAAATCTAAATTTTACAAATTATTTATTCTCAGTGTTTATCATCCTTAATTTTGCCGAAAAGATCTTAATTAAATTATTTTCCACTTTGCAACAAAAACAACAATAACATACAAAGTAAAATCCCACAACCTTCCACTTTGCTATTACATTTCTATACGAATGTATTTTTGTAACATTAACCAAATTGTTATCATATTTTTATAAATATTATCATTACTAATGTTAATAAACCGAAATATTCTGTAACAATTAAGAAGTCCCAAATTGGAAAAAAAAAATGTATATCATGAATTTTTATATGGTATAGTATGAACGAACCTCAATGCAGCATGGACATAAATATTTCTCAAGCATATCCCACGGTAAGACCTTTAAATATTATACCCTACATTATATGGTGTTGATATTTCAAGCCATACATCACATTCATTTAATTTTATGTTGTCTATGGTCAATTTTATCAATTTCACATTGTTGATTTCCATATGTTGAAATACCCCAAATTGATCTAATTCCAAGCTCTCCAAGTTAGGGCAATCAAATAATAACTTTTCCATTACACCCTCCATCAAATACATGTATCTATTAAAGAGGAACGAGACCACCCCTGTTTAGATTAGTGGAAGGGTTCAGATTGAAATACTCCAAAACTATATTTTTCAACGATGTATTCTTATATGCAAATTGAGGAAATTCATATATATCTCTAAGTAAAAAGTCCAGAGTAAATTCTTCAACATTAACAGGTTTTGTAGTAAAATATATCAATAAATCAATATCTTTAAGAAATTTCTACTAGAGAATATAGAAAATCAAACTAAAATTTTGAATTTTCTGGAAAGACGTCCACTAATGAAGATTTTTTGACTGGAAGTCACGAAATCTAGAAACTCGTTTTTTTGCTCACTAGAATGGGTAAATAATAGGATTCAAAATTTAGTGATACCTCAACGTACTTTAAAAGAAACCTCCACCGCCTTGATATTATGCAACTTCTCGCAACTTGTTTTACTTCTGAAAACATTTAGGGGATGTGGATTAAGATTGAATCTGGTAAATAAGTAAGTCAGCATCCTCCCACCATGATTCTTTTGTGCAATTCCATGAAGTAAAACCTTGAACTGAAGTTTTGTAAGGTTGGCGGCTCCTTTGAGTTTATGATAATATATACTTAGGTTGATTCAGTTTAGACCAATTGGAAAAATTAGGCATTAATCTACCTAATGCAGTGTTTTCAACAAAATGTTATTTGCCTCTTTTACCCTTCAAAAATAAATTTCACACTAGACATAATAATCATTTTCTTATTTTCCTTATATGTAGAACTATGAATTAAACTAAATCTTTGTATAATAAATACTTCCTTATTTGAAATATTCAAGAAATCATACAATTATATAGTAACAATTATATTATTTAAATCATTTTCAACTAGGTAGCATAGGGTGTAAAATATAATTATTCTACCTTAAATGTTAATTATAATATTCAGAATCTTTAAATCAACAAAATACTATTTTTATTAAATTTTATCGTTATTTGATAATTCTAAAGTTTTGCCTATACATGTCACGCCCCGAGACTACCCCCGAGACGCGGACACGGGACCTAGGATCACAAGTGATCCCAAGCTAACCCTGCTGGCATGATCATGAGCATACTAAAGATAAACTGAATAATAGAAACTGTGCGGAAGCAATAATCATAAATAAATCTAAAGTGATGGGGAATACCCATATACTAAATCTGAAATGAATGAAAACTGATGAGTTTAATACAAAGAAAATATTAACTCAATACTAAGCTGGATCTTACTATGTCTAAAATAAGCCTCTAAACTAACTAGAAATGTTGGGACATGCCCCAACTAGATCTAGAAAAACTGAAACTAAAGACTAATAGCGATAAAGATAAACATGCCACTAGTCCTCAAAGAATGAGGACTCACCACTGATGCTGCAGAACTGAAGATCAGGAATTGATCTAAGCGCGATCTGGATGCTGAGAACCTGAACCTACATCACGAGAAGATGTAGCGCAGAGTATGCGTCAGTACTTGAAAGGTACTAAGCATGCAGGATAGAGTAACGCTGAAATAAAAATATAACTAAACAAGCAATAAAGCAAGAGCATAATCTGAACATGATATAAATACTGAATACTAAACTAACTGAATGCAATGACCAAATTTATAACATGCTGAGACTAAATACTAACTGTAGTGAAATGTGGTCAATGCAATAGATTTTGACTGAACTGTGGGAGCTACTGATAACCGACAATAAAACCACATGAGCTAAATGTGGAGCCTGATGTGTACGCCCCATCGAGAGGACCCAATATACCCTGCCAGAGGTATAAAGACATACTGGCGTGATCACTAAACTAATGTTGCCCACATAGGGGACTTACACCTACGTGACTCGAAGTTTTGGGACTATATGGGTACGTTGAAATCCTATTCCAACTCGGTATTATGCTACTCCCAATAGATTAAGTGATTAACACATTATGTCTGAATTTCTGTAATACTGGATAGCTCAAAACTGAACATGCAAAACTGAGAATGCAACAATTAATCTGATAATGATGCATTCATAAACTGAGGCATGTATAACTGAATACATTATGACTGAAATACTGAATAGCTCAAAATACT
>JAJOOS010009357.1:0-31368 GCA_029582725.1 Solanum chiquidenum | reverse complement strand
ATTAATTAATTATATTAATTCGTCTTATATAAGTTTTAGTCTAGTTCGCTAGTTAAATTCAGTTTGGCTAAATTCTTAACTTTTATTGGCTATAATTGCAATTCATTTAAGCCTTTTCTCAATTGCAAAATTAACCACTTTGTTACCTCACATTAAATCCATATTTAGACCAATTTTGGGCCGCTTCCATTAGCCCAATATTTTCCCACAACAATACACACAACATAGACATACGCATACCCAACCCATATACGTGTTCTTCCTTCTCCATAGTGAACCCAACAAAACAATGAACAACCCAAACTCAGTTCCTTGCATTTCTCCCTTCATCTCCCGAACAAAATCATGCGTAGAGCATGAGACTTGTACAAAGAATAATTTAGAGGCTAGCCATGTGGAGCAATCTCGCGGCCTCTTCGTCCTTCACTTGAAATTGAATGGTTCTCCTTTTGATTTCATTGAGAATTGGTACAAAATCGAGTTGGTAGCTTTATCCAACATTTGAATTTTGAATTCAATTTCTATCCATTCCCCCCCCCCCCATCGATCCCAATTTCTCCCCTATTTAACCCCCCCCCCCTCCCTTCATGTTTAAGAGTAGATTTTGACCCTCTAAAGAAGAGACAGAAAATATTCATAAAATACATATAAAAATACACATAAAATAGATGCTAAACCACAGGTTTGAAATCTAGATTTTAGTTACATTTTCATTCATCGTTCACTGGATCTACCAGAGTTCCATTTGTAGTGGTGGAAGTTGCTTTGTAGTCAGGCTCTTCATCCCAAAACGCTGCTCTGAGAAAGGTAAATTTCCTTTCGATCTTAGTTCATCTTAATTAATATTGCTTATTGTGTTCATGAATAGAATATAGTTTCATTTTTCCGCATTTAAACCTTTTTCTATCGATTTTCATCATTTACATTGCCTCTTATTGATTTTATTATATTATTAATATTGCTCTAATATTTATATAGAATACATTCCATACATATATTTAAGAGGAAGATATGTTTAGTTCCAGTAAATTCCATTAGAACACATGTTAGTATGTTGTGATTCTGATTCATTTGGATATCCGTGATATCTTAAGTTTTGGTCTAAAATTGGTTTGGTTTTCGAATTTTGTCGTACCAAATTGAGTCAACTGAATGGAAATATTTGATATGGGCTCTTTAGAGGAAGCATTTAATGATATTCAATCTTGGTTCCATACATTCTTATGTGACCACCTATTTCATTTTGTACATGGTTTGGAGTATGATTCACTAGCTATGCTCACACATGTTTTCACATTTATTGGTGAAAACCTAGAGGTTGATCGGTTGTACCGATCCTGCGATGTCCTCTTGGTTGGGTAGGATGTTTAGGAAGACTTGCTTATTTTAGATGACATATTTGGTGTTGTCTTGGAGTTGTTGAAGTATTCTAGTGGTTCTACATTTATCACCTTATATGTTGTACGACAGCCTTAATATTCATCTACTCGTCAAGGTCATGTTCTGATTATGTGTGATTAAATGTGAGGACCATTGGATCTAGTTCTATTGTTCTTAAGGGTTGTCTACAATCACAACTACTAATCTTGCATTTCAATAGTGTTGTTAGAGGTCATGTATGCTTGGATATATCGCTCGGTAGGTGGTTACTTAATTTTATTATCATATTTAATTATAATGACCCTTTAGGTCATTTTGAGAATTAGTCCTATCTCTTTCATAAAACACCTTTTTCATAAATTCTAAATATGAATTTTGAATTATTCGTTTAACTACGATTATTTAATTATCGGATCAAATTTAAATAATTTAGTTAATGGTTAATGGGTCAAGTCCATAATGTATTTAAGATCATATACCATTTGACCCATACATATATTAAAATAAGTTAGTAGAATTTTTCACTTTTAGTACTTAATTATTTTAAAAGAGAAAAAAAAAAAGAAAAAAAATGGGTCTGGAGAATACCATCTCTGTCGTCGACAACAATACTCGACTCTGGTAATTGTTACATCTGAACTTTTACATTCCATTATTGTGGTGGTAAGTAACAATGATTGTAATGGCCATCATTTTGTAGTGATGATTAGCCAGTAATGCTACTATTATTTGGTTGTATTGATGAAACTACTATAGCTGGTGTTTGACATGTATTGTCTCAATGTAATTATGATTTAAATTTTGGTATATTGAGATAGTTAATTAAATATTTGGTGTATTGTATTATATGATATCATTAGATTTATATTATATTTGGAGAAATTAAGACTTAATCCTAGTCTTCAATTTGAGAAATAGGAGAGTTGACATGTTAATGGGCATCAAGAATAGGAACTTGATTATAGATTTTAGTGAGCTTTTATGGGTTTAGGCTAGAAGTAATATGGGTGTTTTTAGTTTCAAAATCTTATTCTGATTACTTATTTGAATAGATTGTATTTTTTTGGAAGCCTAATGTAAGGGGAAGGCTCAAGTCCCGGAGTGATTGTTACTATTTGAGGTAAGTGAATTTCTCAACTCTTGTCAAGTGTATAGAATCGTGTATTTCCTTGTGGTATGTGTTGGGGAGTAATGGGACTTGGTGATGGGTTGACTTGTCCATATTGAATAGTTCTAATAATGAAAAAGGGGTAATAAAAGGCAATGTGATTAATTGTTGGGATGTGATATGTTGGGAATGGTTTGAAAGGCTTATTCATTCATTGCCAATGTTGTATCGCGATAGTGTTGTTGTGAATTATGCATTGTTTTGGAAAATGGTCATCTCCTTATTATTTGTGTGAACATTTCATTTACATTGTATTTGAGCTATGGTTGTGACAAGTGTTTTTTGAATTGAAGAAGAAAAAGAAATTAAAGAGGATGTACAATTTTGAGGGACATGTTGTGTCCTGCTATGGATATTATGATTCGAGGGACATGTCACATGCCGCAATAGATTCTATTATCAAGGGACGTATCGCACACCACGACAAATTTTATTACCAAGGCTCGTGTCACAAGTTACGACAGACGCATGGACATATATGTCCCCCATGGTCCGAAACTAAGAGACAACGGGTGTGTATCATAAGGTCAGACATGCATCACTATACTTGACATTGCATTTCATATATATATCATTTGTGAACTTGTGAGTTCCTTTCAGTGGAACTTGTGATTGATGAACTTGATCGTGTGTGTTGCTGATTTGTAACTGTTGGAATGTTGTGATTGAATTGTGTGTTATGAAATTATGAACGGTTAGGTTGGGATGATTTTATGAAAGTTTTAGTTGTGGAGGTTCGGTTGGGGTGGTACTCGTATTCGATACTATTAGTTTAATGTTTAGGATTTTATTTGCTGAGTACCGTGTGGTTTGGTACTCACCCCTTGCTTCTACATTTTGTATGTTACTAGCTCGGATCTACGTGATACTCGATTTCCTCTTCTTGTCTGAGGCTTCCTAAGGAGATTTGTGAGGTAGTTGTTTGTCATCTCAGCTACCCTCGTACTCTTATTTATGATCTTGTTCTATTTTAGAGACAACATCATTTGAGGCTTATGTTTTCTTTCAACTCTAGTGTAATACATTAGAGGATTGTGCACGTGACAACTAGGCTTTAGGGGTATATTTAAGTTGATTATGAATTTCTGCATTATTTTATAGTATTGGACTTTTATTATCATTTTATTTCCGCACTTTATCATAATGGTTGGGTTTTAGGCTGACTTGTCTTGGTGGGATAAGACGAGTGCCGTCACATCCTTTTTTGGGTCGTGACAAAATGGTATTAGAGCCCTAGGTTCATATGTCTCATGTGTATACAAGTCGAGTCTAAGTAGAGTCTCGAGGATTGGTACGAAGATGTTTGTACTTATATTCGAGAGTCTATAGTGGCTTTTAAGAAAAAACTTCACTTCTTGAATCTCTATCGTGCAACCTTGGTCCGGTCAAATTCTTATCACTTCATTTCTTTCTCTCTCACTTATAGTGATAACTCATACGTAGTTCTTCACATGAGCAAACGGTGTGTTGTATGTTGCATAAATGTTAGATTTGGTACTAAGGTGAAAGTGATAGACTTATGAAAATGTGTGGTCAGATTAAGAATGCTCAATGATTTGAATGTGTTAAGTAAGGTGATGGATCGATGATGCATTTTGAGGATATTTGGATGATGAGGTTGAACAATGATTTGAGGAAATCTTTTTCAAGTTAGTTACCTAGCAGTGGGAATAATACTTGTGTGGTATAGGAAATATCTAGAGTGGTTCGACAAATGAGAGTGGAATGACCAAAGGGATGGCTAGACAATGAGCATTGTAACTTTGGAAACTACAGTTAGTAAAATTGACATAAAATGTATAGGTTGCTCAGAGAATGATGAGAATGCTGAGAATGTCAATTGAGGTCAAAATCTCTAATGTTGTTTCATAGATTGAGTGTATATCAAAGAGGGTCATGACACGAGTACTACAACAGTACTGATGGGTACTTGATTAGAGTTATGAAGTGTGTTACGTCTACTATTGACCTGATCTATGAAAGAATGCATATTATTTGGGTTAGAAATAGATTGAATTTGGTGTAACACCTCTGATTCAAAAAGGTAGAAAAATGTAGTTTTTGCAAGACCTGGTGCCAGTACCAACGGAGCCACCAACGGCTCATGCAGTGACACATGATCCATTGATAGTTTTGTGGATGGCTATCTAATTTTTTCAAAAAATTTCAAGTTTCAGTATTTTGATATGGTTCACCAGGACGATCTGTTGTCCTATGCACGAGTCGTAGGTAGATCTCATAGGTGAGTCTCAGACTTAGTGGGATTTTAAGAAGTTTTAGTTGGACCTACGAAGGCCGTGTACAAACCGTAGGTTGACCAAAAGACTGTAAATGGGTCCCATCAGTTGAAGGTCCAAAAACAAAGTTTTTGAACCCATCGACAGTCAACCAGGATCGTCCGTAGGTGGATACACAGAATGTAGGTCCCCACCATAGATGGGAGTCGGCAGTTATTTTAGAAGGGATTTTGGGTCTTTTTCTAATTATTCTAACCCAGTACTATGTCACTTTATTTTCTACTAGGAATCCTATATAAAAAATTTAGCCCCCAAAATCACCCAAATCTATTCATTCTCTCAAATTCCCAAAAGAAGAACAAGTTAACCCTCCCAAATATTTCTATCCCTAGAAGCTTGAAGAAGAAAGCTAGGGTTTCAAGTCAAGTCTCCAATTCCACCATTGAAGTCAAGATTTTGGCATTAAGGTATGATAGTATTCATCTATGAAGCTCTTTCCTCTATATAGTTCCTAAATTCTCGAATTTACAAAGTTAGAAATCTCCAATTGAAGATTGGTGAACTGGGTCTGACGCTCCAGATTTGCATCTTTGTGGCTAGGGATCATTTAGTAGATATTGAAGATTGGTGAGTCCTCAAGTTTCGAGGATTGAGCCCTTATTTCATATTGTCCTTACATTTCAATTTAGTATGTGATGTACGGGTGATGTCCCGATCGCTCTTTTGTACTATATGGTTTTCAGACTGTTAGATTTTTGCTTTGTTTTTATAAAAACTCTTATGTTTTAAAATTGTCTTTTCAATTCTCTTAAATTTCTATTATTTGTATTCTAAGTGGCTTGTGTAGGGCCTCTTGGGGTTCTATACACCATGTTACACTTAGGGTCTACATTGGGTCGTTACATTCGGTAATGTTTTGCAGTTATTTCAATGAGTAGAAATGTGTGGTCTATTTGATAATGATTTTATCTATGTGTATGATGTGTTATAGTGGTGGATTTAATGGATTTTTATGATGTGTTGCTAGTGGTATCTGGGAACGGATGATTCAATTATCAAGTACAAACACTAACTATTTAAGGAGTTGTCAGTTGTATCACATACTCGTATAATGTCATTCAATGTTGCTTTAGAATTTGAGAAACCAAATTGGTTGTTACTACGGACACTTAAGTTAGGCATTGTGTAAAAGGAAAATTATAGAGGTGGATCTTTGGTAAGGTATTAATATGTTTAGATCTGAAGTGTACTCTGGCCCGAGGGTTCTAAATAAGGGTTGGTGATTTTGTCATAATCCCTAAAGGAGTGGATTGATACCAGAATGATAAACTTATGGGTAAGGAAAGTCCCAGCGAGTATACCTGTGTTAAGATAATTGAGGATTTTAGTGAGAAAATACGTATAAAATTTAATTAGTTCTTTGGATTTGGTTTGTACAGTTGTGTTTGAGGTGTCATGTCGATGAAAAGGTTAACTTCATGGTAATGAGAAGGGCTACTGAGCATACCAGTAATAAGAGTTCGTAATGAATTATGACCATGATGCAACCATATGATAATGGTTTTTGGTTAAATGGATTATATATGATAATACCTACTTATACGCGTATGTAGAATTGTGGTTTGCTACTATTTGGTGAGTAGCGTAGTTGCATGGAAAGTTGTAGGAGGGCTGAAACACCGCTCGAATAGAATTGAAATGAACTAGAGTCATAAATGAAAAGAATTAGTGGGATGTAGTTTAGCATTCAGAAAGAGGTGAAAACAAGGATATCTACTCTGATTGCAAAGGTTGCAGACATATCTTCAGAGAGAGTGTAAAATTGGGTTCAGAGACATGTGGTTCCATATATTTCACTGTGGTTATGGTAATAGTGTCACATGATCATCAAATTGGTTAAAAATTGTTGGGCATGATTTGAGAAAGAAGTCCACATACGTTTGACTTCAGGGTGGTAATAAATTGTCTTATGGTTTTTGGTTGGTGATCTGGTAAGGTTTAAATTCTAACGATGAATATAATAAGATCGATGGAGAGGCAACCAAGGATAAGTTAAGATATGAAATTTCATAAAATCATCAAGATATGAGGTGTAAAATTGGGTTCAGAGACACGTGGTTCCAACTATATGGTTATTGAGGACTTCAAGAGGATTGAAACTACTACATTGATGGGACTACCTAAATTATTATGATGCCTTACATAATTTTTTTATGGTGAATAAAGGTTATGAGTTTATAGTATATAAAATTATTGTAGTGACTAAGGATTTCTCTGAGTTTTGGCACAAGGTATGCAATGATAGTTTGAACATGGTATATGAAAAATTGTGTGGAGTTGACTTTGGGAATGATTAATAATTCTATCTCGATAGAAATATACTATCAGATTTAGATTCAGTGCTATCAGTCTTGGGTGGGACTCGTATCTATAATGAAATGCTTGCATGAAAAGAGAGTGAGCCATATTTCAGAAATTTTGGATGTAACACACACCCCAACCCTAGGTGAGGCGGATAAGTACCATATGAACACATGCATTGCAAGTCACCTATGATGAGAAAGTAAACTAACTACTATGCAAATATATTTACTAATGAGAAGCTTCATATACAACACATGTTGACTAGCTGAACCGATACAGGTGACAAATGAAACTATGAATTCAGATAATAGCTTTACAATGTCTACAAAGCCTCTACTGGAATCCATGACTGTACCACTATGAAATACGCATATTAAAAACTCGGCAAAGCCCTAAATCAACTTGGAGCTCACCAACAACTGCTGAGTATCATGTGCTTTTATTGGGAGATATACTAGTTGAGTACATGTACTTGCAGCATGAAATGCAGCGTCCCCAATAAGACACGTCAGTATGAAAGAATGTACTGAATATGTAAGGCATAATACAACCATATGTAAAATGAGAGCTCCAGTGAAACCAAATACCAATAGATAAGGATTAGAGACCACATTTGCTTATACTTGTGGAATCGTGTCTGTTACATTCTTTACTTTACTTTTCGTTGCATTATAATATTTATAAGACATATGATACAAATGACCAGCTGATCAACGGTAGTAGAGGATGACCCATGCAAGGCATTTTAACCCCTGGGATGATGTCCTCATAATTCCACAAATTGGGATCGGCCCATGCTAGGCTTTCGCCCCTGAGCTGCCACCCTCTTATACCAATTTGGATTGGCCCATGCTAGGCTTTCGCCCCTGAGATGCCACCCTTCTATTCCAATTGGGATCGATCCATGCTAGGCATTTTCCCCTGGGCTGCCATCCATCATTATACAGATTGCATCACTTAGATTCTTTAATACTTGAGATTGTTGTTTTGATGTTCATAACTCTTTTGAGATTTTTCTTTTGATGATCATAACTCTTTTGAGATTGTTGTTTTGGTGGTCATATCATTGTTGACATTTGGAACTATGGACCAGTAGGAAAAGACATATGAATATGAACTTACGATAATAACAATGACATGGGAAGCAAATGTGACATGAATGTGTAATACTTAGGAGCTTATATGACTCAGTAAGCATTTTGACATCTCAAATTGAAGCACATATCAAGTGAAGACATTTAACATTCAACCAAGAGATTTGAACTCTATTTGATAGCCAAATACTCACTAACTAATATGAAATACAAGGTATACATGAATGTGGAACCAAGGGAGAACATGGACAGATTCAACTTTAGGACGGATACATATTCCAAGTAAGTACATATAAAATGTACAATAGAGTAAGTAGGGATCTTGTGAGGTAACATTATAGTCTTACACAATGGGAGTAATAACCAATAAAGGGAACATATGAACAAGTGAAAAGATGAAATATATATAGATAATTGTAGCAAGTTGGCATGATATGGGAAGATTGTATATTCAATATATAAGCATATGTACCATGTGTAATCTAGGATCATTTTGATTTATATAAGAGAAATACGTGCCAAGGGTACTTTGACGATGAAACAAGTTTAAACCTTGCATGCTAATACTTGGTAGAGTAAGCACGTACATTTAGTAACAAACTCATATTAGAGTACTCACTTTACTGCTCTAGGGAGTAGGAACTGCAACTATGGATCAGTCACTACCAAGGGCACTTAGAAAGCTTACTTTTTGTAATGCAAGTGTTGGATTCATGCCAAAGAAATAGGAAATCGAATAGTCTTACATACCTTGCTATACAATTCAAAACGTATGACTTAAGTTCCTTCTCTTATGATTACTAATCTACAATAAAATAAGTTGTAAGACTAGTATTAGTTGTTAATCAATCAATTTGAGCTACTTGATCTCACCCAAATAGTAACCAAGCAGTAAGCATGCAATTTATCCAGTCAATGTTTTCTTTCCTTCCCTTTCCCTTTAATCGCGTCTATATATTGTACAACCTTCGTATCAGGTCCTCCCCAAAACTCCCTGAAATATTTAAGTCCTTTAACGTCTCCATAACTTTCCCGCACATCCAGTCACATCCCTTATCATAACATACATAAAATAATCCTTAAACATAATAATGTAACATAAGCAATATGAATCATGGTTTTTGATCACCAACACTTGAAGAGCTAACATTACTTTTAAAGTGCTCAAGCAAGCTTATAACTGAATTTAAAGAGGACTCCCCTCCATGGTTGTCCCAACATGCAATCACCAGAACATCCTCCCCAATATTACACCATGTAAAAGTAACAATTTCCAACTCACTAACACATACCAAGTGTGTTTATTTACTCAAGCACAAGAGGAAGAACATTGCAGTAGCTTACCTTGCTAGACAGAACTACCACTTGCTAAGATTTGGATTCTTCAAGGTAAAGGTTGTCCTCTTTAACTTGTCTTAAATTATACCTTCCAATAGCTTGAACTCCCTAATATTCAAGAACCCTAATGGTTTTTAATGGATGTTGTATGAAGCTAAGAGAGAGAAGAGAGAAAGCTCTAGAAATCAGATTTTTTGTCAAAGTAAAAATGGTTGGAAAAAGTTGATATCAATCCCTTTTAAAGGGACCTGCTTTGGCCGACTTTCTCACTCATTTTGAGCCATAATTTGTCAACTTGGTGACCCACCTACTTGGACTTTTCACTTGGGCCTTTTTGGACTTAAGAACATTGGGCCTTTTGCCACCTTTCTTGTACTTCATTTGAAGCCAACATGTGTCTTTAATTTAGGCCACACATTTAAGTAGGTGATGCACCTACTTTTCCATTCAAATTATTTCTTGTGGGCTTGGAAAGATTAGGTCTTGGTTGTCCATTTTCCCCTTATTCTTCTAATCAACTTCGGCCAGATTGATGCAAGTAGGTGGTAGTGCACTTGGCCCAATAACATGGTCAAAATAGTCTTAGTAGTGTCGCGCCCTATTTTTCTCAAAACGGGTTTTGGTGCACGACCTAACAACTCTTTTGGATCTTTGGGTGGATTCAAGAGTTGCCACCTAACGAATTAAGGCGCGTTAGGGCACCTATCTAACCTAGCTAAATCTAACTAAGGTCAACGAACCAGAGATCAGAGTAAGGGTTCAAATTACCTCTAGGGGAAGGTGTTAGGCATCCCTCGAGGTCCACAAATGTGGGTCCCGGCCGTATCTCATGCAATTTATGTGGGGTTACAATTAGCAATTAAGGTCACTTCATTATTTGGTTATTTATTAAACATGCTTGCTAGGTGATAACTAACATTAAACAATTAAGGTCAATTTGGTTATTTTAATTAATTAAGCATGCAAAAACTAGGTGATAACATAATACAATTAAGATTACTTCAATTATTTATTTAATTAATTAAACATGTAAAACTAAGTGATAACATAATATCAAACAATTAAAGGCACTTTAATTATTTTAATTAATTAGTTAAGCATCCAAGACTAACTGATAACATGATAACAAATAAATATTAAACAGTTAATAAAGAGATAAGCGAGGAGACAGAAATTGCACAAGTAGATAAGCAAATAATTTTTTTTTGATTTTAAACTACCCCAAACAATTATAATTATAAACAAATAAAAAGGGCAAAAAAGGGAAGGGAGACTCTGAAGGACTTTAGGATCATCACTCGACTTTTCTTTATTTTCGATAGGCTTCCGTGTAGGGACAGACAAAACCAAGGTTTGTCGCTTTAAGCCCGAGTCGATGTCATCATATCCATAGGGCCTAAACTACCCCTACCCCACCACCGCATGCTTTTCATCTCTTAAAGGTGTCTAACGTCCCCACTTAAGGTCCAAGAGGCATTGAATTACTATTATGGTGGATTTAGACTAAAATAAAATATAATAGGCCCACCTAGACACCAAATCAAACAAATAGGACAACACTTAGCACATAAAATCCCATGTTGGCCTCTAGATTAGGTTTTATTAAGCATGCTAGCAAACACACATAAAGTGAAAGGTCTCATGCTTAAGTGTGTGCATACAAATACAAACAAACTTCATAATAATAATTTAACAAGGACAGAGGGTTATGACACAATGCAGAATTTATTTATTTTATAAAGCAATGCAGGAAGTTCATTTTAGAGCGGCAAGCAGTTATTATTTAATTTTAAGAGGGCAGGAAAACATTACAGTAGCAGACCAATCTATTAGCAGAAAACAGATCAGATTATTGCTAATTAACATGCTGAGAAAGTCATTAATTTATTTTAAGTAGCTAAACAGAGCTTATTTTAAATGTAGAAAACTATTTATTTTGGGCATAATTTAGTCAGGGCAGTAGCTATTTAAAGTAGCCAATTTTAGACAACATGCAGGAAATGATTTAGTAGTTGATTTTATCAGGGCAGATTAATTTAAATAGAAACATATGGGCAAAATATTTAAAAGTAGTTGCCGATTATTAATGCTGAATATTTATTCTAAGTGGCAACAGTTTAGTAGATGCAGAAAATAATTATAAAGCAGTAGCATATTTTATTTAGGAGCATATTTTGGTTTTAAACATTTCAGATTTAAATTCAGAAGGTCTATGTTGATTTTCCCTTACATATACAGCAAACCATCATATAAGTAGATTTTATTTAGCTATAGCATACTAGAAATATCAGCACCCTAAAGTTAATTAAACATGCTGAAAATATTTATTGATTCACAAACACATCGAATTTACAAGAGACATATAATCAGTCTAATTTATTAAGTTCTTCACATTGATTTACATATTTTAAATTTTAATGACATGCTGAAAACTGATTAATAAACCTATATACATGATTTCTAAGGGATTGATAGATTATAATTGTTGATCCTATAGGCATGATTTCTAGATAAATATAAAGCAAATTATACAACCTATAGGCATGGTTTCTAAGTATGAGCATGCTGAAATTATAATATTATTCAGAAAAACCTATAGGCATGATGTCTAACCTCAGATAATATGCAAAGTAAAAATAACCCTCATGATTTCTAAGTATGAACATAACATCAATATCAACAAAATACCAGGCATGGTTTCTACCAAACGGTTATTAACCTTATAGGCATGAATTCTAGATTTGTAGAAACTGATATTTAAAACTAATTAATGATATGAGATTGATTTTATTTATTATTGCTACATATTAAAACAGACATGTGAAATGGTCAATTAATTAACATTTTTAAACAAGGTAGCCAAGATTAAACAAGTGATCAAGCAACGATAACTTTATTTATTTTTATTTTTTCGTTAGATCTAAAACCAATTTATTAAACCATGAACTATCAAACAAAAAACAATCCTATAAGCACACTTGCCAACACAGTTAAATTACGATAAATAAATAAACAAGTAGCACATAAACCCCTCCCCCTTAGGCGATTCCCCATGTTATTCATATATGGGAGTTAGAGTTTACATAATATTACAAACCAAAACAAAAGATTAAGTGACTAAAAGTAAACTTTAAATATAATAGCTTTATCCAGAATTCTTCTAGGCGACTCTTCAACATCTTGAACTCTAAGTTCAAAACCTGCTAGAAGGGATTATGGAACACATAGATATAATGGCAAAATAATCGCAACATCAAATATTCATAGCAACAAATTACTTTCATATCTATAAGCAAGACACATAAGAAATCTAGTAAAGGATAACTATAGACATATTATCACACATAGAGAGGGGGAAGAATGCAAACTAACCCGGGTGCTTCCATTTAATCATTCAAACACACAACAATATCCAAAATAGTAATGCAGGATGAATTTAAACTAATGGAAGAACAATCAACCAGTTAAAGCATAAATATTTATCAGCAATGAAGTATTGGCGGCAATCCAATTGAAACAGCAACACAGCAAAGAAAGCACTTTAAATGTTGCAAGAGACTAATTCTTTTTAAGAGTAGAGAGTAATATTTTTTAGTATTCAAGTATGAGCAAAGTTAAGATGTGTAGAGATGAGAGTAGTTTTCTGCTATCATTTGAATGTCCGGATGTCCTTTCATGTAAGGGTCTCTTTTTATAGTGAATGAAGGGGTCGTATTAAAGGAGAAGAATTTATTAATAGAAACAAATAAAGGAGATTTATTTCCTTAGCGCAAAAGGGCCAGATCAGTCGAAAATCTTTACCAAATATAAAAATTAGTACAAATCAATACAACTTAATTAAGGAAAGAGGATATATATACAAATCACTCCAGCACAATTTACACACATCGAATCCGTCCATTAGTGAACATAAGCAAGCACACATAAGTCTGTATAATAGCCCTCATATTTTACCATGTATAAACCTTCAAGAGAAGTTAATCAAGGATAACCATAAATAATAGTATACGTTAATTATTGAAAATTACATGGGATCAAATATATTGAATCTTACCAAATTAGACTCCAAAAATCAAATTGATCAATTAAGGGCGTAAAGATCATGATTAAGCTAGACAACATATTATTCCTAATCTAATTTCAAAATAGTGTAGGATCAATTAAGGGGTGAAAATATGCAGAGATGAGTGAACAACTAAGCTTAGCATGCAATATTAGGGATGTAAAAACTAACAACAACAATAGTTCATAGGATCAGAAAATGACAACCAACAGTAGCATTCTTTGAGAGGGTACAAATTTCACATGACAATATTACGAATAAATCAAGCAAAAAAAAATTAGGCGATGGTAGTTGAAAAGAACATAACAAACCTGGACGGATCTTAGTAGATCCGTTTTTGATAAGCTTGAAATCTCTAAAAGGCTCTATCAGAGCTCGACGTTGCTGCTGCTGGCCGGAGCTACCACGCCGTCTAATGTCGCTGCTGGTTGCGGGAGGAGCTCTCGCTGGTCTCGTTCGTCAGAATAGCAGTGTTTGCTGCTCGAAGAAAAGAAGGAGGAGGAGGGGTCGTCGATCGGAGCTGCTGCTTCTGCTCGCCTGGTCTCGCTGGTTGCTGCCGGTTGGAGGCGGCTCGCTGGAGCTACTGATTGTTGTTTCTCGCCGGCTGCTGGAGTTGTTGTTTCAGGCGACTGTCCTCTCCGGTGGTGCTCGCCTCTGCTGGTTGGACAGCAGCCTTCGCTGCTTGCTTCATCCGAAAAAGAGAGTGAGGAAGGGGAGGGGGAGGAAGAGAGGAAGAGGAGAAGGGAGAGAGAGGGTCTGCCTCCGATGGCTTTCACCGGGAAAAATGGCGAGGAGGAGGGACGTGCGGCGCTAAAAGAGAGTTGAGAGGAAGAGGATTAATGAAAGTTTTGGGGGTTTGGTCTTTTTAGGTTAGAATAGTAAGGTTTTTGGGTATTTAATCCAAACCGTTGATTCATGTTAAGATGAGGGGCTGAGATTTAAAGGATGATATCGACGGCTATGATTAAAAGATGAGGTTAGGTTGAAAATATGAAATTGAAGTGAATTGGCTATAATTGCAAAGGACAAAAAGGGGTTAGAATTGCAATTAAATTAGAATAAAAGGCTAAAATTGAAATGAATTGAAATAGCAGGTGTGGCTACGGATTAAATAAATTGGAATGGATTAGGCTAAACTTTAAATGATTTAGAGCAAATTTAAGGAAATGCTATCTAATTAAAATACTACAAAATATAATAATTAAAATTACTTAAACTTTTAAAACATTTGAATAAATAATTATTTTGAGTTTAACTAAAAATATTTTAATAATATTCACGATAATTTTAAAATCATGCGTACTAAAATATATAATTTTAAGACAAAATTGCGAAAAAATTTAAACTCTAATATGTTTTAAAAATACTTATTTAATCGCATAGCATTCCCAAAAAGGGTTAAAGGTCGGTCAAAATTGGGTGTCAACAAGTAGGTGAAGCACCTACTTGGTCCTTTGGGCTGGTCAATAAGTCAAAGTAGGTGATGCACCTACTTGGTCCTTTTCACTGGTCAATAAATCAAAGTAGGTGATGCACCTACTTGGTCCTTTGGGTTGGTCAATATGTCAAAGTAGGTGATGCACCTACTTGTCACCTACTATCTTAGTGTAGTCAATCAAGCACCTCAATATCTTATTCCATTTCTAGACTTAATACTTTTAATTTAACTTAAAACTTATATACACTTTGTCAATTTAAACTTTAGACTCAAATACCACCTTATGATCTCAAGTTTAAATACTTCCATCGACATCAACTTAATCGGGTCGCATCAAAATCTATGAGAAGCTCACTTTAAACCTATTCTATTGTCACTAGTCACATAGGAAACCGAGTCCATAACTATACCATAAGGCAATTTATAAGCTTCGTATAAATAGAAACTAGTACACTTAGAATGCTGGGTGTTACATCATCCCCCCTCATTATCATTCATACTCGAATGATAGGTTAAGCTGATAGTTTGGTTAACCTTGGAATTTCATTTGGATATTTGCGAGAGTTCCCTTTGTAAATAGGACTATCCAAAATAGGCAGGCTAACCTAAAACACGTATAGACAAGTCTAGCATGACGTCTCTATAGATATGGTTCATGAAATAATAATATGACAAATTAACCTCTTTCTTGACCATGTAATTCACTGAAGATACGCAAGTAGAATACATACAAATAACGATTTTAATATACCTAAACACAAGACATCCAAATGACATATCAAATGAACAACTGCTAGTAGGATTTATGATCATATAAGGGGACCACATGATCTCAGATCCTTATGTTGATGTTTAGAATGAGGAGGGGCATTTAAGGATCTCTACCATCTTCTATTCCCAAGTATCTTATGTTATATTCTATTCCTTCCACAATAAACCTTTGAGCTTAGCTTCCGGGCCTTAACAATCAAGAATAACTATAGTATCTCCCAAATTTTTCCATATATGGAACGAACACAAAATCATAGGCCTAACCTATTAGGGCTCTGCTTTCCCTTCTCATCCCGTTTAAAGGGACCTGCTTTGGTCAACTCTCTCACTCATTTTGGGCCATAATATGTCAAGTAGGTGGGGACCCACCTACTTTGACTGTTCACTTGGGCCTTTTTGGACTTAAGAACATTGGACCTTTTGCCACCTTTCTTGTACTTCATTTGCAGCCAACATGTGTCTTTAATTTAGGCCACTCATTTAAGTAGGTGATGCACCTACTTTTTCATTCAAATTATTTCTTGTGGGCTTGGAAAGATTAGGCCTTGGCTGTCCATTTTTCCCTTATTCTTCTAATCAACTTGGGCCAGATTGATGCAAGTAGGTGGTAGTGCACTTGGCCCAATAGCATGGTCAAAAGAGTCTTAGTAGGTGATGCACCTGCTTGGTCCTTTGGGCTGGTCAATAAGTCAAAGTAGGTGATGCACCTACTTGTCACCTACTAGCTTAGTTAAGTCCAGCAAGCACCTCAATATTTTATTCATTTCTAGACCTTAATACCTTTTACTTATCTTAAAACTTATATACACTATGTCAATTTCAACTTTAGATTCAAATACCACCTCATGATCTCAAGTTTAAATACTTCCATCGACGTCAACTCAATCGGGTCGCTTCAAAATCTACGAGCAGTTCACTTTAAACCTATTCTATTATCACTAGTCGCATAGGAAACCGAGTCAATAACTATACCACAAGGGAATTTATAAGTGTCATATAAATAGAACTAGTACACGTAGAATATGGGGTGTTACATCATCCCCCCTTATGATCATTCGTCTTCGAATGATGGGTGAAGCCGATATGTTTGTTAACCTTGGAATTTCATTGAGAGATTTGCGAGAGGTCCCTCTGTAAACAGGACTATCCAAAATATGTTGACTAACCTAAAACATGTATAGACAAGTCCTAATATAAGAACACCCTATTGGTCCTGGTAGAGGATCTAGGGGGGCAGCTAGTTCTAGTGGAGTTAAGAATTGCACATATGGTCTAGGGTATCGACAAAATTTGGAAGCTTCGACGGATGTGGTTACAGGTACACTGTCCATCTTTTCACATATTGTATATGCACTAATTGATCCGGGGTCTACATTGTCATATGTTACTCCATTGATTGCTGGAAATTTCAAAAGAACACCAGAATTATTATTGAAGCCATTTGAAGTATCTACACCGATTAGTGAGTCTCTTATAGTTAGAAGGGTTTCTCGTAATTGCATTGTAACTGTTTGTGTCATGATACATTGGCTGATCTTGTTGGGATAGAAATGGTAGATTTTGATGTTATAATGGGTATGGATTGGTTAGATTATTGTTACGCCACGGTAGATTGCCGAACTAAGATAGTGCATTTCTAGTTTGCAAAAGAGGCAGTCCTCGAATGGTAGGTAATATTTGGGTGGCAAGAGGTAAATTTATTTCTTATCTTAAGGAAAAGAAGATAATGTCCAAAGTATACATATGTCATCTGGTCAGAGTGAAAAATATAGATGCAGAGCCACTAACTCTTCTATCCATTCCGGTGGTAAATGAATTTCCCGATATATTTCCTGAAGGTCTTTTGCCCCAGAACGATAAGTAGAGTTTGGTATTGATGTGATTCCAGATACTCAACCTATCTCCATCCCTCCATATAGAATGGCCCCGGCAGAATTACGGGAGTTGAAGGAGTAATTAAAAGACTTGTTAGAAAAAGGATTCATAAGGCCTAGTATGTCCCCATGGGGGGAACCAATTTTGTATGTACGTAAGAAAGTTGGATCGTTAAGAATGTGTATTGATTATCGGTAGTTGAATAAGGTAACGATTAAGAACAAATATCCCCTCCCGAGAATTGATGATTTGTTTGATCAGTTACAAGGTGCTAAGTGTTTTTCAAAGATTGCCTTGAGGTCGGGTTATCACCAAGTAAGGGTCAAAGACAAAGATATTCCCAAGACTCCGGACACGGTATGGTTATTTTGAGTTTTTAGTCATGTCATTCGGGCTAACTAATGCACCAGCAATATTTATGGATTTGATGAATAGGGTGTTCAAAACATTTCTAGATGTTTTCGTGATAGTATTCATAGATGACATTTTGGTGTATTCAAGATCGGAAGATGACCATGCTAATTAGTTGCGGCAGGTTTTACAAATTCTTCATGATCGTAAGTTGTATGCGAAGTTCTCTAAATGTGTTTGGTTAAAATCTTTGGCATTCTTAGTTCATATTGTATCTGATGAAGGAATAAAGATTGATACTCAAAAGACGGAAGCCGTGAAAAATTGGTCAAAACCTACAACGCCTACAGAGCTCCATAGTTTTCTTAGATTGGCAGGTTATTATAGAATGTTCGTTGAAGGATTCTCTTCCATTTCTTCACCCTTAACAAACCTAACCTACAAAGAAACCAAGTTTCAATGGAGTGATACATGTGTAAGAAGCTTCCAAGAGATGAAAAATAAATTAACTTCTACACATGTATTAGTACTTCCAGAAGGAACAGAAGGGTATGCAATGTATTGTAATGCTTCGGGAGTGGGCATATGATGTGTATTGATGCAGCATGGTAAAGTAATAGCTTATGGCTCAAGGAAGTTGCGACCACATGAGAAAAATTATCCAACTCATGATCTAGAGCTAGCAGCAGTTGTATTTGCTTTTAAGATATGTCGCCACTACTTGTATGGAGTTCATGTTGACATATACACTGATCACAAGAGTTTGCAATATATCTTTAAGCAAAAGGACCTAAATATGAGGCAGCGAAGATGGCTGGAACTATTAAAAGATTATGACATTGATATCTTGTATCATCCCGGGAAAGCAAATGTAGTAGCTGATGCATTAAGTCGTAAAATAATGGCAAGCACTTATGGGTAGTCTGTGGAAAGACAAGGAATAACTAAGTATCTATGTCAACTAGCTAGCTTGGGGGTTCGCCTTCTTGAATCTCCAAATGAAGGGGTTATTGTGCGAAATGTGGCAGAATCCCCATTAGTAGTGGAAGTGAAAGAGAAGCAGTACACTGATCCTATTCTATTACAGCTTAAGGATAATGTACAACAGGGTATGACAAAGGCATTTGAGCTTACGCAAGAGGGAGTACTTCGATGTCAAAACAGATTGTGTGTACCTAATGTTGATGAATTAAGAAACAAGATTATAATGGAAGCACACCATTCAAGATATTTTATCCATCCAGGGTAAACTAAAATGTATCATGACTTGAAAGAAATATATTGGTGTGGGACATGAAGAAGAACATTGCGGAATTCGTGGCTCAATGTCCATATTGTCAACAAGTAAAAGTGGAGCACAAAAAGCCCAGAGATTATATGCAGCGTATAGAACTTCCAATTTGGAAGTGGGACATGATCAACATGGATTTTGTCACTGGTTTGCCTCGCTCATTTCGGAAGTTTGACTCCATATGGGTAATAGTTGACAGACTCACCAAATCAACACACTTCTTGCCGGTGAAGACTACTTATACAGTTAAAGAGTATGCAAGGTTGTATATTAAAGAGATACTTCGGCTACATGGAGTTCCAATCTCTATTATATCGGATAGAGGATCTCAATTCACTACAAATTTTTGGAAGTCATTTCAGAAGAGTTTGGGAACACAAGTGAATTTAAGTACAACCTTTCACCCTCAAACAAACGGTCAGGCAGAGCATACAATTCAAACATTGAGGATATGATGCGAGCTTGTATATTAGACTTCAAAGGTAGTTGGGATGATCATTTGTCGTTGATCGAGTTTGCATACAACAATAGCTACCATTTAAGTATTAAAATGGCACCTTATGAAGCTTTATATGGTAGAAAATGTACATCCCTAATTGGATGGTTCCAAATAGGTGAAACTTCCTTATTTGGGCCAGACCTTGTTCATCAAGCTATGGAAAAAGTAAAAGTGATACAACAACGGCTAGAAATAGTTCAAAGTCGACATAAATCATATGTAGATGATAAAAGGAGAGGACTAGAATTTTCTATAGGGGATTGGATGTTCTTGAAGGCGTCACCAATGATAGGGGTAATGAGATTTGGTAAAAAGGGAAAGTTGAGTCCACGCTATATAAGGCCAAAAAAGATTATTCGAAGAATTGGCAAATTGGCATATGAGTTAGAGCTACCTCAAGAGCTTTCAACCGTTCATCCGGTGTTTCACATCTCAATGCTTCGGAAGTGTACAGGTGACCCATCTCGTATTACTTCTACTAAAGATGTACAAGTTACAGGAGATCTCACTTATGAAGAAGTACCCATTGCTATTCTGGATCAACAAGTTAAGAGGTTAAGGAATAAAGAGGTAGCTTCTGTAAAAGTATTATGGAGGAACCAACAAATAGAAGAAGTTACATGGGAAGCGGAAGAAGCAATGAAATTGAAGTATCCTCATCTCTTTCAGATCGAAGAGAAGGATGAAATTGCGTAGTTGAGGCATTGACAACTAAGTATAAGTCTGTATGTATTATGTGATTAATAGTAATACTAACTTAGGCTTGAACTTGTTTGGGATGGATAACCATGCTAACATTCGAGGATGACTGTTTTAAGAGGAGAAGGATGTAACAGTCCGTATTACGCATATGCTTGTTCTATTCTTGTGATACTTGACATAGCCTTATATTATAGGTGAGGGACCATGTTTCCTATATGATGATTAGTGTTGGTTTAAACTAACTCGGAGGGTGATGTGATGCCTTGCACGTTTCAGCATGTGTACTACAAGTTATAACTCCAATGGAAGTATTTAAACTCGAGACGGTAAGGTGATAATTGAGCTTAAAGTTGATAGTTAAGTGCTAAGTTAAAGAAAAAGAGATTAATACTTAGAAAATGAAATAAAATAAGTGAGTTTCTTGCTTGACTTAACTAAGCTAGTAGGTGACAAGTAGGTGCATCACCTACTTTGACTAATTGACCGGTCCAAAGGACCAAGTAGGTGCATCACCTATTTGGGCTATATGGATCTAGTTAAAAAGGCCAAGGTTTGTGGATCAGATTTGGGCCTATGCTAATGGACTTACTTGAGACTCAAACTAAGTTAAACAAAATGAAAATGAAATTAAAGCCCAACAGCCAAATCTGCCAAGACCCAATATATTTATGCCCAAGTGAAAGCAAGTAGGTGTATCACTTAGTTTGACCTTTTGAGTTGCTTGATGTACATAAGCAGGTGCATCACCTACTTGACCAATTAGTGGCTGAAAATGGACTAAAAAGGGAGGTTTTAGAGGATATTCTTAAAGGTGAAGAAATCTCAATATAGGATATATTGGCTGCTATTCTCACTCATTTTTAACACACAATATTGAGAATTAACTCCAGCTCTCTCTCTCTCTCTCTTTTCTCTCAAGAGCAGCCTAAAAATTCCTTCTAGGTTTCTTGAAGAAACCCTCATATCTGCAAACCTTGGTAAGAGAAACACTTATGGATTTAGCTTAATTCTCCCATGGAAGACTAGAAAACATGTTATTCATGCTTAATTATAAGTACAAGGCAGAAGTTCCCACAAGCTACTACTAACTTTCCTTAATTATTAAGATACTTTTATCTTCTTTTTTTGGTTGAAGTGTGAAGGGAAGTTGAAGTTCTAGAGGAATTCAAGTTATAAGGAGAAGTTACTTTTGCCACACCCCAACCCTAGGTGAGGCGGACAAATACTATATGAACACATGCTTTAAAACTGACCCATGATGAGAAGGTAAAATACTATGTTGATAGATTTACTAATGAGAAGTTTCATATACAACCCATGTCAACTAGCTGAATCGATACATGTGACAAGTGAAACTATGAATACAGATAATAGCTTTCAATGTCTACAAAGCCTCTACTGGAATCCATGACTGTACCACTATAAAAATAAGCAAAGTAAAGACTCGGCAAAGCCCCGAATCAACCTGGAGCGCACCAACAATCGTTGAGTATCATGTGCTACTACTGGGGAGATCTACTAGTTGAGTACCTGCACCTACAGCATGAAATGCAGCATTCCCAATAAGGGATGTCAGTACGAAAGAATATACTAAATATGTAAGGCATAATACAACCATATCTAAAATGAGAGCTCAAGTGAAACCAAATACCAATAGATAAGGATTATAGACCACCTTTGCTTATACTTGTGGAATCATGTATGTTACATTCTTTTCTTTAATTTTCTCTGCATTATAATATGTATATGATGCAACTGACCAGCTGATCAGTGGTAGAAGAGGATGAACCATGCTAGGCATTTTAACCCTTGAGATGATGTCCTCATAATTCCACAAATTGGGATCGGCCCATGCTAGGCTTTCGCCCCTGAGCTGCCACCCTCTTATACCAATTTGGATCGGCCCATGCTAGGCTTTCGCCCCTGAGATGCCACCCTTCTATTCCAATTGGGATCGATCCATGCTAGGCATTTTCCCCTGGGCTGCCATCCATCATTATACAGATTGCATCACTTAGATTCTTTAATCCTTGAGATTGTTGTTTTGATGTTCATAACTCTTTTGAGATTTTTCTTTTGATGATCATAACTCTTTTGAGATTGTTGTTTTGGTGGTCATATCATTGTTGACATTTGGAACTATGGACCAGTAGGAAAAGACATATGAATATGGACTTACGATAATAACAATGACATGGGAAGCAAATGTGAAATGAATGTGTAATACTTAGGAGCTTATATGACTCAGTAAGCATTTTGACATCTCAAATTGAAGCACATATCAAGTGAAGGCATTTAACATTCAACCAAGAGATTTGAACTCTATATGATAGACAAATACCCACTAACTAATATGAAATACAAGGTATACATGAATGTGGAACCAAGGGAGAACGTGGGCAAATTCAACTTTAGAACGGTTACATATTCCAAGTAAGTACATATAAAATGTACAATAGAGCAAGTAGGGATCTTGTCAGGTAACATTATAGTCTAACACAATGGGAGTAATAACCAACAAAGGGAACATATGAACATGTGGAAAGATGACATATATGATGGAATAGACAATTGAAGCAAGTTGGCAAGATATGGGCAGATTGTATATCCAACATATAAACATATGTACCATGTGTAATCTAGGATCATTTTGATTTATATAAGGGGAATACGTGACAATGGTACTTTGACGATGAAACAAGCTTAAACCTTGCATGCTAACACTTGGTAGAGTAAGCATGCACATTTAGTAATAAACACATATTAGAGTACTCACGTTAATGCTCTAGGGAGTAGGAACTGCAACTATGGATTAGTCACTACCTAGGGCACTTAGAAAGCTTCTTTGTAATACAATTGTTGGATTCATGCCAAAGAAATAGGAAATCGAATAACCTTACATACATTGCTATACAATTCAAAAAGTATGACTTAAGCTCCTTCTCTTCAAATTACTAATCTGCAAATAAATAATTGTATGACTAGTATTAGTAGCTAATCAATCAACTTGAGCTACTGGATCTCACAAAAAGAGTAACCAAGCAGCAGGCATGCAATTTATCTAGACAACGTTTTATTTCCTTCCCTTTCCCTTTAGTCGCGTCTATATATTGCACAACCTTCGTATCAAGCCCTCCCCAAAACTCCCTGCAATATTTAAGTCCTTTAACATCTCCATAACTCCCCCGCACATGAATCATGGTTTCTTAAACATAATAATTAACAGAAGCAATATGAATCATGGTTTCTTATCACCAGCACTTGAAGAGCTAACATCACTTTTAAACTGCTCAAACTAGCTCATAACTGAATTTAAAGAGGACACCCCTCCATCGCTGTCCCAACATGCGCTAATCACCAGAAAATCCTCCCCAACATTACACCATGTAAAAGTAACAATTTCCAACTCACTAACATACCAAGTGTCCTAATTAACTCAAGCACAAGAGGGAGAAAATTGCAGTAGCTTACCCTGCTGGACAGAACTACCACTTGCTAAGACTTGGATTCTTCAAGGTAAAGGTTGTCCTCCTTAACTTGTATTAAATTATACCTTCCAGAAGCTTGAACTACCCTAATATTCAAGAACCCTAATGGTATTTAATAACTGTTGTATGAATCTAATAGAGAGAAGAGAGAAAGCTCTAGAAATTAGATTTTTTTGTCAAAGTAAAAATGGTTGGAAAAATCTGATACCAATCCCTTTTAAAGGGACCTGCTTTGGCCGACTTTCTCACTCATTTTGGGCCATAATTTGTCAAGTAGGTGATCCACCTATTTGGACTTCTAACTTGGGCCTTTTTGGACTTGAGAACATTGGGCCTTTTGCCACCTTTCTTGTACTTCATTTGCAGCCAACATGTGTCTTTAATTTAGGCCACACATTTAAGTAGGTGATGCACCTACTTTTCCATTCAAATTATTTCTTGTGGGCTTGGAAAGATTGGGCCTTGACTGTCCATTTTCCCCTTATTCTTCTAATCAACTCGGGCTAGATTAATGCAAGTAGGTGGTAGTGCACTTGGCCCAATAACATGGTCAAAAGAGTCTTAGTAGGTGATGCACCTTCTTAGTCTTTTGGGCTAGTCAATAAGTCAAAGTAGGTGATGCACCTACTTGTCACCTACTAGCTTAGTTAAGTCAAGCAAGCACCTAAATATTTTATTCCATTTTTGGACCTTAATACCTTTATCTTAAAACTTATAAACACTATGTCAATTTAAACTTTAGACTCAAATACCACCTTATGATCAAGTTTAAATACTTCCATCGACGTCAACCCAATCGGGTCGCATCAAAATTTATAGGCATTTCACTTTAAACCTATTCTATTGTCACTACTCGCATAGGATACCCAGTCAATAACTATACCACAAGGGAATTTATAAGTGTCATATATATAGAACTAGTACATGTAGAATACGGGGTGTTACATCCTCCCCCTCCCCCTTATGATCATTCGTCTTCGAATGATGGGTGAAGCTGATAGTTTGGTTAACCTTGGAATTTCATTTGTAGATTTGCGAGAGTTCCCTCTGTAAATAGGACTATCAAAAATACATAGACTAACCTAAAACACGTATAAACAAGTCTAGCATGATATCTCAATAGATATGGTTCATGAAATAATAATATGACAAATTAACCCCTTTCTTGACCATGTAATTCACTGAAGATACGCAAGTAGAATTCATACAAATAAGGACTTTAATATACCTAAACATAAGACATGCAAATGACATATCAAATGAACAACTACCAGTAGGATTTATTGTAATACCTCGAAAACCAGGCCTAGAAAAAAAATGCAGAAACTACCTGAACCAGTGAACCAAGGCAGGGTTCACGGACTGTGATAGGGTCCACAGTCTGTTAACCTGCCCGTGGTCCAGATTTAGACTTCACCAAGCCCAGGCGTCAGACTATGGGACCCATCACGGGCCGTGGTGGCGTCCGTAGTGTCAGACTAGTAGACCCCCCAGCTTGGCCCTAGAACCCCCAGGTCCAAGTGAAGACCACAGACACTTTCACGGTCCGTGGTCCTTCACACGATCAATGGGAGCTTCCTTGGAGTTTAACCAATAGACTCCCAACATGAAGCCTCTAGACCTCAGCCCAAGTGAGGACCACGGGGACCTTCACGGTCCGTGGTCCTCCACACGGGCCATGGTAGTGGCCATAGTCCAGACCCCCAAGTTTTCAGAACCTATTCCAAATAACGATCGACTTCACGGTCCGTGGTCCCTTTCACGGTCCGTGAAGGTGGCCGTGGTCAGCCCGTCTGCAGTTTAAGTCAGGGTTATTTTGGTCTATTCCTTATTCATTGGACAACTAAACTTCGTCGGTTTAACCCTATATTTCATGGTTTTAGTAAATTTAAGCCTAGAAACACAACTAGAACTTACCCAAGTCAGACATTTAATCAAAACTTTGAAAATTAGAAGCGAAAGGAGAGAAAGAGGCGACCAACCCTAGTTCAAGAACGCAACAAGTTTCCATCAGTTCTAGCCCCAAAATCTAAAGATTTCTCTGTGGAATTCATCACCACATAAGTGGTATTTCACTAGTGGGTTCCTTTCACCCATTAGTTCCCTAGTTTTTAGTCAGTTTCTTGATTCCCTTATTATGACTAGACCTAGGGTTTCTTGAATGTTAGACTTATTGGGTTCTTAGCTGTTAGAATGATCCAAAT
This sequence comes from Solanum chiquidenum, assembly GCA_029582725.1. Taxonomy (NCBI): domain Eukaryota; kingdom Viridiplantae; phylum Streptophyta; class Magnoliopsida; order Solanales; family Solanaceae; genus Solanum; species Solanum chiquidenum. Next base: position 5,105 of record JAJOOS010009357.1, on the reverse strand, counting down.
CAGATTAGTATGTTAATATTCAATTTATTGCATGAATTCCAGAACCCTAGCTATGTAATTCTTTAGTTCTTGAATTACACATGTTAGGTAAGATATTTCAGTTATTCAGTTATTAATGCATCAATATCAGTTTAATTGTAGCATACTCAGATTGCATGTTAAGTCTGAGCTATCCAGTAACTTATAGAAATTTAGTCATAATGTGTTAATCACTTAATCCATTGGGAGTAGCATAATACCGAGTTTGACTAGGGTTCAGCGTACCCAAATAATCCAAGAATTACTAGCCATGTAGGTTGTAAGTCCCCTATGTGGGCATCATTGCACTGATCACGCCAGCATGCCTCTATACCTCTAGCATGGTATATTGGGTCCTCTCGATAAAACGTATACATCGGACTCCACATTTAGCTCATGTGGTTTTGTTATCGGTTATTAGTAGCTCCCATAGTTCAGTCAGATTCTATTACATTGACCATGTATCAGTATATTTAGTATTTGAGTCTCCGCATGTTATAAATTGGTCATTGCATTCAGTTAGCTCAGTATTCAGCATCTATATCATGTTCAGATTATTTCATTGCTTTATTGATTTGTTCAGTTATATGTTATTTCCATTTTACTATATCTTGCATACTCAGTACCTTTCAAGTACTGACGCATACATGCGCTACATCTTCTCGTGATGTAGGTTCAGGTTCTCAGCATCCAGATCACGCTTAGATCGGTTCTCGATCTCCAGTTTAGCATAATTAGTGGTGAGTCCCCATTCTCCGAGGGCATTAGTCATGAGTTTCTTTTTAGTATTTCTAGTCCTTTAGTTTCAATTTTGCTACACTTAGTTGGGGCATGTCCCAACATTTCTAGTCAGCTTAGAGGCTATTTTCAGACATAGTTAAATTCAACTTGGTAATGAGTTAATATTTTCCCTATATTAAACTCATCAGTTTTCATTCATCTCAATTATAGTATATGGGTATTTTCCCCATCTTTTCATTTTATTTATGATTATAGCTTCCACACAGTTTTTATTATTCAGTTATCTTTAGTATGCTCATGATTATGCCAGAAGGGTTTGCTTGGGGTCACTTGTGATCCTAGGTCCTGTGTCCGCGTCCAGGGGGTAGCCTCGGGGCGTGACAAACTTGCTATCAAAGCATTAAGTCTAAGTATCCTAGAATTTCTGAAAAGCCGCACTAAGTAGAGTCTTTTTCATGGGTGTGAAGTGCACCACATCTAATGAGAGGGATTCTACAAAGTGATTTAGGAAAACTTCATTTTATTGTTACTCTTATCGTGCATAAGGTATGATCTAAATCCATTCTAACTCGACGTTCTACCTTTCAGTGATCATGCCTCCCCATAGAGCTAACGCCAGGAATGCGAATGCCAGGAACGCAAACGCAGCTCCTCTAGTTTCAGATTAGGAAGTCTCAAATGTTGAATTCAGGAATGCCATTTAGATGTTGGCTTAGAGTGTGGCCAACCAGAATAATCAGCAGGTTCCAGTTCCTACTAATAGAAATGTTGGGTCAGCTACAGCTAGAGTGCGAGACTTTGTTAGGATGAATCTGCCAGAGTTCTTAGGATCACAAGTTAGAGAAGATCCCCAGAATTTCTTGGATGAGATAAAGAAGATCTTTGAGGTGATGCAGGGCCCTAGGAATGATCGGGTTGAGTTGGCATCTTACCAGCAGAAAGATGTGGCTCATATCTGGTACACTCAGTGGAAAGAGAACAAGGGTACATATGTCGCTCCTATTACTTGGGATTGCTTCAGCGAAACCTTTCTGGACAGGTTCTTCCCAAGAGAGTTAAGGGAGGCAAAAGCTCAAGAATTCATGAACCTGAGACAAGGTAATCTGACGTTCCAAGAGTATGGGTTCAAGTTTACCCAACTCTCCATATATGCCCCTCATATGGTTGTTGATTCTAGAGCTCAAATGAATAAGTTCTTGTATGGAGTGTTAGATTTGGTGAAAATTGAGTGCAAAAATGTTATGTTACTGGAGATATGAACATCGCTAGGCTTATGACTCACGCTCAGCAAGTTAAGGGTTATAAGCTTGAGGGAACATGTTAAGAAGAGTAAGAAAGCAAGAACATGCAACTATGAGTATTCCCAACAGAAACCGGGTGGTGGAAATCACTCGTAGTTTCAGTAGAAGTCTTCGACTCCAACACCTTCATCAGCCAGTGTTCCATCCTCCAAGTTCCAGAATAATCAGAAAGGTGGAGCATCAGGCTCTAAGTCTCAAGGTAGTATTTCAGGCACCAAAACTTACCCAACTTTCCCTAAGTGTGGTAAGAATCATCCGAGCAAGTGTCTTGCAGGAAAAGAATGATGTTTTGGGTGTGGTCAGTCTGGTCACAAGTTGAGGGATTATCCTTCTAGATAGGGTCAAGGAGGTAATAATGGTAGAGCTCAGTCTACAACTTCAGCAGAACCAGCAGGTCTCCCAATTCAGCAGGGTAACTCATCTGGTACAAGTGGCGGACAACACCAGAACAGGTTGTATGCTCTTCAGGCTCACCAAGATCAGGAAGATTCTCCTGATGTAGTCACTGGTACGTTACGAGTCTTTGATCTTGACGTTTATGCATTGTTAGATCCAGGGGCTACTCTTTCTTTTGTTACTCCTTTCATAGCAGTCAAGTTTAGTGTTAGTCCAAAAACTCTCTCAGAACCCTTCTCAGTCTCTACTCCAGTCAGTGACCTAGTTATAGCTAGACGGGTATACAAAAATTACCCTGTCACAGTCTCCCAGAAAGTCACCTCAGTAGATATTGTAGAGTTAGAAATGGTAGACTTCGATGTCATTCTAGACATAGATTGGTTACATTCCTGTTATGCATCAGTCAATTGTAGAACTAGGATTGTTCATTTTTTGTTTACAGACGAACCAATCTTAGAATGGAAGAGTAGTAGCTTAGCACCTATGGGTCGATTCATTTCTTACCTTAAGGCCAGAAAGATGATCTCTGAGGGTTATCTCTATCATCTAGTTCGGGTAAAGGATTCAAGCTCCGAAACACCAACTCTTGAGTCAATTCCTGTGGTTAATGAGTTTCCAGAAGTGTTTCCAGATCTTCCCAGAGTTCCTCTTGATAGGGAAATCGACTTTGGAATTGATCTCCTTCCAGATACCCAGCCTATTTCTATTCTTCCTTATAGAATGGCTCTAGAAAATCTTAAGGAATTGAAAGAGCAGTTGAAAGACCTTCTAGATAAGGGCTTCATCAGACCTAGTATTTTGCCATGGGGTACACCAGTGTTGATCGTAAAGAAGAAAGATGGTTCTCTCAGAATGTGCATTGACTATAGGCAGTTGAACAAGGTCACAATCAAGAATAAGTATCCAATCCCCAGGATTGATGACTTGTTTGACCAACTTCAGGGTGCTAGTCATTTCTCAAAGATAGACCTCAGATCCGGTTATCATCAATTTAAAGTCAGAGATAGTGACATTCTGAAGACAGTCTTCAGAACTCGGTATGGTCATTATGAATTTATAGTCATGTCATTTGGACTAACCAATGCTCCTGCGGCTTTCATGGATTTGATGAACAGAGTTTTCAAGTAGTACTTGAACTTGTTCGTTATCGTTTTTATTGATGATATCCTCATTTACTCTAGGAATGAGGAAGAACATGCGAGTCATTTGAGAGTTTTTCTGTAAACTCTCAAAGATCGCTAGTTATTTGCAAAATTTAACAAGTGAGAGTTTTTGTTACAATCAGTTACCTTACTTGGGCATATTGTGTCTAGTGAAGGAATTCAAGTAGATTCCCAGAAGATAGAAGCAGTGAAACCATGGCCCAGACCTACCTCTGCTACAGATATCAGAAGTTTCTTGGGTCTAGCGGGCTATTATAGACGATTCATGGAAGGATTTTCATCCATAGCCTCACCATTGACTAGGTTGACTCAGAAGATGGTCAAGTTTTGATGGTCAGATGATTGTGATAAAAGCTTCGCAGAACTGAAAACTAGGTTGACTACAACTCATGTCTTGACTCTACCAGAGGGTTCAGATGGTTATGTGATCTATTGTGATGCATCCAGGGTCGTCCTAGGTTGTGTGTTGATGCAGCGAGGTAAGGTTATAACTTATGCTTCTAGACAGCTTAAGGTACATGAGAAGAATTATCCGGCTCATGACCTTGAGGTTGCAGCAGTGGTATTTGCACTCAATATTTGGAGACACTACTTGTATAGTGTTCCTGTAGATGTGTTCACAGACCATAAGAGCCTCCAATATGTATTCACCCAGAAAGAGTTGCATCTTCGCCAGAGAAGGTGCCTTGAGTTCCTCAAAGATTATGATATGAGCGTGCATTACCATCCAGGTAAGGCAAATGTAGTAGCAGATGCTCTTAGCAGATTATCCATGGGTAGTGTAGCACATGTTGAGGAAGAAAGAAAGGAGCTAGCAAAGGATGTTCACATACTTGCTCGCCTAGAAGTTCATCTTATGAGCATATCAGATGGTGGTGTAACGGTTCAGAATGGGGTAGAATCTTCTTTGGCAGTAGAGGTTAAGGAAAAGTAAGACAGTGACCCAATCTTGCTTGAACTTAAGGGTTCAGTCCACAATCAGAGAGTGGAGGTTTTCTCCCAAGGGGGAGATGGTGTACTTTGCTATCAAGGTAGATTGTGTGTTCCTAATGTGGGTGAATTGAGACAGCATATTCTTGTAGAGGCCTATAACTCCAGATATTCTATTCATCCAGGTGCCACTAAGATGTATCGTGATCTGCGGGAAATCTTTTGGTGGAATGGCATAAAGAGGGATATAGCAGATTTTGTGAGTAAGTCCCCCAATTACCAGCAAGTAAAGGTAGAACATCAGAAACCAGGAGGCATGACTCAAGAGATTGACATTCCTACTTAGAAGTAGGAAGTGATCAACATGGACTTCATCACAGGTTGACCTCGTACTCTGATATACCATGAGTTTACGGTATTTCTAATACATTTCACTTACAAGTTGTGTGGGTCTAGGGCCTTTTTGTATTGGTTTTTATGTGTTTTTATCATATTTTGCAGGAAAGATGTTCAGGCGCGGAATTAAAGAGACAGCTGAAAGAAATGCAAAAGAGGG
>JAJOOS010009356.1:0-27594 GCA_029582725.1 Solanum chiquidenum | reverse complement strand
AAATGTTTTCCTTAAGTTTTGAAGGGAAGTCATTTTCCTTAAATTTGAGGAAAATGAGTTGATTTGGAAAACATTTTCCAAAACATTTAACCCAACCAAACATGAGAAAATTGGAAAACATTTTCCTTCATACCAAACACACCCTAAGATAGAAATTATTTGTTTACTCAAAAAGTACTGTTATAAAAGAAATAAAATATTCAAACATAAAAATCTAAAGACAAACATCTTTTACTAATAGTTGTTTTAAAAGCTAATACATTATCAATAAATTAAGTAATAACCAATTTTATCATAGCTAGTGCTATAATCATAAATACAAATAATAATTATAAACAAAAGTCAAAAAAATTGTTAATCAATCAAAACTCATGTTATTCTATTGAAAAACAAAATTGACCAATAATTGAGTAAATTTGATATAGAAATGTGATAATACAAAGATTGTAATTACGATATTATTATATAATATATATATGAAAATCGAGTTCAAAAAAAACTTTATTACTATAGTGAAATGTTAATATAGAAAATGATTGATATAAATATATTCAATTGTACGAGATCAAAAAACATTACAACTAATAAAAGATGCAAGTGATACACATCAAAAATAAATTGAAAGAACGCTTGCAATTATAACTTATTTGTGTCCTAAATCAACATATGTGATCCATAATTTTAAATGCACAATGGGTAAATGCATTAGAAAGGGAACTTGGTAGACTTAGAGTTTGTTTGGCATTGTTGTAGGGAGATTAACTTATTATTTTTTTGTGATAAAAATACTTTATTTAAAAAAAATAGTGTTTGGTAAATTCTCAAAACTGCTTTTGAATGGAAACAGTTTTTCTATTGTTGGAAGAACTTAAAAATTTATGTTTCATAAAAAAAGCAGAAACAGAAAATTATTTTCTTTAAGATTAAAATATCCCTCCCATATATACATATTTATCAATACATCCCTTATTAATTAACTAACATAGACCATAAATTTGATTAAGTTTCATACATAAATTATTATTATTTTTATTTAATAATTTTTTATTTTATTTAATGTTATATACTATTATTATTTTATGTTTTATTTTAAAGAATCATAAATAAATGTAACAACAATATTTTTGTAGGGTTAAAAATATGAAGGACTTTATTTATTTTTGTGGTGAATTTTTCGTATATAATGGTTTAATTTGTGGAATAGTTTTTAAATTTATTTTTCTTGATATTTTGAATTATATTTAAGTCATCATGTTAATATTATATTAATATTTTATTTATTTATTTATGTATAATATTGATTGAACATTTGAATATGCATATTTTATTTAAAAAATTTCTAATAGATATTTAAAATAGTTTCTCCCTATATAATAATTTTAATATTAAAAGAACATTGATATTTACCCTTTTTCGTAATTTGACTCTCAAAAGTATATTTTTAAAAAAGATTAGTCAAACACGATTTGCTTATCAAAGACACTTTTTCAAATGAATTAGCCAATCACAAATTATTATTTTTCAAAAAAACTCTTTTAAAAAGTCATTTTTTAAAAAATGCTTATAGAAATAAGCAATTTTTAGTAGCAATGCAAAACATACTTTTAGTAAAATATATGGGAAAATGTACAAGTAACCCCCCAGGCAATGACTGAAATCTCAGAGACACACCTTAACTAAACTAATGTCCTATTACTTCCCTGAACCCATTTTTTTGTAATTTTGTGCACCTTTTTGGCTTACATGGCATCCAAATATCTCTCACGCGCGCGTGGAGTCACGGAGTGTGCCACGTAAGACAAAAGGTGTACAAATTTACAAAAAAAATAAGTTAGGGGATAACAGGATCTTAGTTTAGTTAAGATGTGTCTCTGGAATTTCGGTCATAATTTTGGGATACTTGTGCCTTATCCCTAAAATATATCATAGAGTACAACAGAAGAAAAAATAATTAATTGAGAAGATGATTTTTCAGTATGCATTTACGAATGATATATTATTTGTGAGTCTTTTAGTACTATCATAGTCAATAAAAAAAATAGAAAAAAATTATCACCTCAATTTTTAATTGTGTCATGTTATTTTAAAATACGAGATTAATGACTTATTTATAATTGACGTGCAATTATTATTAGTGTCGTTATTAATAATTTTAAAATTATTCATCAGTTTTATTAACTCTTATATCATATTTAATTTTATTCTTCTCAGAATCCCTATTATGATATCATCATCACTAATTCTACTAAAATAAACGCACACATAAATGATATTGAGATTGCTTATAGTGAATAAAAATTTATAAGTTTATTTACTTTGAATTAAAATTCAATATACAATATTTAAAATCAAACAAAATGTCTAAAAGTTTGGCATCTGCTTATGCAAACAATTTTTTTTTTAAAAAAAAAAACTTGACAGCTACAAACATGTTTGATTGAAGTAAAATCTAACCTACCTTAATATAGTCTTTAAATAATTAACTGCTAGCTTCTGATATTCAATCAACAACTAAACGTCTTTAACACAATTAAATTGTATTTGAGTAGCATATAACCACAAACAAATTTCAATTATCACTATTAGCAAAATGATGAAATGAATCATCATTGATATGGACACATCATTGCCAAATGCTTGAGAGTTTCATTGTTAAATTTTTTTCTTCTTATTGTTATTGGATATTTCGATCGTACACATCTTCTCTTTGTTTTTCGTATCTCTAGTGAATTACATACAAAGTTTAAAAAGATCAATTTTTTGATGATTTCATCATGTATGTTAAGTTGCAAAGATCCACTAAGACAGTGCTTCATAATTGGACCTTGAACCCCTTTCACATGATATAAGTTGCTGATGTATTAAACACTTCTTTGTTACGTCATTTGTGATGCTATCGTAGAATTTATTTTATTTGAAGACGGTAATGGTGCAAATACATTATATGTTGTAGTTCATTTTCCAGCTTCACTTGCGCAATTTATACGTTTGAATGGTTCCAACCATCTTTCAACCTTAATGAATGAATTATAAAGAAATCTATCAAGCGATTCGATTTTTCGATCGACTCTCATTTACCTTCCCTAATTACCTTCGATAATTATATACGTCCACATACTTTATTTTCATTATAATAGCTTATAATGTTACCATTTGAATAATCTAAGTATTTGCAAATATTATTATTATTATTTTTCATTTATAATTAAATAACTTTTATTCATCAATAAAGTAGTATTTACCACCACATCTAGATTCTCTACCCAAAAAAATAAAAGAATCATCTAACACATCACATACTAGAATTCATCTAATACCCTTTTCACTAATATTATATTGCATACATTGACAAAAATAAATAAGTATAAAGTTTCTATTTTATGAAAGTGGACCCAACTAATACTATAACTTGAAGGAGTAGCAAAACAAACTTTTACTTGACTAAAACATTTTGATGTAAAAAATTTAAAATTTTAGTTTTTAAAATTATATTTTTCAGAATTTAAAATTGTCTTTCAATATGTATTTTATTTGCAGTTATTTTTTTTTGAGTCTTTTAAGTGAAAGTCCCAAAATTTCAAAAGTAATCTGAGCTAATTTTTTTAAAATCTGTAAATATTTGAAGATTAAAATTTTAAAATACAATAATTTTGTTTAGCCAAATAAATATTTAAAGATAATTTTTTTAAAAATCTAATTCGAAATTAATGATCAAAAGCTAACTAAATATAGACACTTGAAATGATTTTTTAATAAAATAAAATAAAAAATAGAACAAAAATGAAAAATGCTTATTCCTATTTTATTTATTTTTTGTTTTGTTCCCAACAAAAAGAATCCAAATTTATCAAATTAGTCCCTCTCTTCATTATTCACCCCCTTTCTTCCCCCAAAAAACCCCCAATTGCAGAGAGCGAGCCACTGGACTCGCCAAATTGATAAGTTTATAGCAAAATTCAATTGCTCCGACACTACTACCTTGCCGGCTCTCTTTCAGAAAATTCAGTTTTACTCCATTTATAGCATTCTATAGTTGGAATTACCCTTTATCCAGTAGCAGCTGGGAGGCACCTTGCTGGCGAATTGGACTGACATGGGTAAACAGCTCTTGTAGAAGAGGAAAACTTGGGAGTTACATTTAAGAAAGCTTGAAACAAGAATCTGATCAAACCAATTTGAGTGGGTTCTTGAAAAGTAAGAGTCTTTTCATTTTTTAGCTTTGCTCAAAAAGACTCCCAATTGAGGTCCCCAGCATTTTTGTTCTAATTCAATTGGTTCTTTTTTTGTTTGGGGATGTTGCATTCTGGGTTTATTTGTTTGTTAGACGTTGATATTTGAGAAAAACGTGAGAAGTTTTCATCTGTGTAAGGTGATGGTGGCTGAAAGATAGCTCTTTTGAGGGCATCTTAAAGATTGTATCTTTTTTATTTAATTTCTATTCAGGTTTTATGCATAGCATTCGTGTGAAGCTTTGGACTCTCTTTTTCTCTCTCTATATAATAGAAAATTGAGTTGAATTGATGAGTAGAAAGCTTAAAATAGCTCAATAGAAGGGCTAGAAGTTGTATAGTGTGATGTATATATCCATGAAGCTGAATGGTTTTAGGTCCAAGTTTACGCAGGTGGAAGTGTGCAGCTCAAATTGCCTAAAAGTTGAGCTTTTGTTTCTTTGATGAAGTAAGTGATATCTTTGAAAGATGCAGTAGTTACAAGATATGACATTGAAGCTTACAGAAACATCTGGCTCCTACACAAAAACTGTCTATGCCAGAGCTAGGGAACTAATGAAGTCTAATAGTTGATCTGAACTATTAGATGGGAATAAACTGGACCAGCAAAATAGACTAGCCATACATTTAGCTTTTATAGAGCCTATAGGAGTTAAAGTCACCTATTTCAAAATAAATAAATAGAGCCTATAGGAGTTGGATCCCTTCAAAACATTTCCTATTCTTTTCTGTCGAAATACTCCAAAAGATGCAAGCAAGTATCATTCTCCATTTGTGCTTGATGGATTTATCAACTCTCCATAAGCACCAACTCAAGTATGCTTCCCTTAATGAGTGAGGAGTGATCCATTTGAGGCCATAAATACACAAAAACATGCTCGATAGATCTGAAGTAAAAAGATGGCCAGGGCTTTTAGCTTCCTCTTTACGCATATAGCATCTGTGAGTGAATTGAATTTTCCTCTTTATCAGATTATCCTGAGTGAGGCATTCCTCATTCAGGACTGTCCAGGTGAAAGTAATGACCTTGGGAGGAATTTTTACTTTCCATATGAGCTTCCAAGGCCAGTTGTCAAGCATGGGATTGCAAGAGCACATTTTCTGGTAGCTCAACTTAACAGAGAAGATGCCACCTGCTTGATTGCCGCATTTAAGTCTGTCTGCTACCAATGGACTCAGGTTGCTTTGTTGTAGACTAGTGTAGAGGTCTAGCAGCTCATAGAATTCTCAGTCATACAAATCCCTTCTATAAGTTGGAGGTTCCAGTCAGCCCCTTCTCTGTATGATACTATGACAACATCAGGATCTTGGGCAAGAGTTAAAAGGTTTGGAAATGCTTCCTGGATGTTGGAATTTCCTAACCATTTGTTCTTCCAAAATCATATAAGAGAGCCATTCCCTGCCGCCAAATGAGTGTTCCGAGCAAAGGTGCTCTAAAGTTTCCTGATGCCTTTCCACAGCCCAACTCTGTATGTTTTCCTTGAAAGCTTTCTGGACTAATGATCTAGTCCAGAACACTATTAATTAGTGTTAGTCTTCATCCATCCAAAGGATTGGTATTGCATCTGCCAGGTGGCCAACCTCTTCTCAAATTTCTCAATTATCCCATTCCAAATGTCTATGGAACTGGATTTAGCACCCAAGGAAGACTAAGGTAGCTAAAAGGAAAAGAGCCAATATTGCAGCCCATAAGGCCTGCCAATTCTTCCAGATTGGCAACTTCATTTACGGGGAATATGGTACTGTTTTGCATGTTCATGTGTAGCCCTGAGATAGCTTCAAAAAAAGACAAAGTTAGATTTAGGTGGATCACTTGGGATCTCTCAGCTCCACAGAAGACCAGAGTGTAATCTGCATAAAGCAAATGTGAAACTGTAGCTTGGGACCCATTATTCCTTACTATTTTGAAGCCCTCTATCCAGTGAAGCTGCCTGGATTTTTGTAGCATTTTACTATGCCTTTCCATGACAAGAATAAAGAGGAAAGGTGAAATAGGGTTACCTTGCCTGATGCTTCTTTGAGGAGAGAAGAACCCCACAAGGCCCCTATTTACCAAACCAGAGTATTTGACAATTGAGATACAAAATTTAATCCATCTTAACCATCTTTCCTCAAATCCCGTGTGTCTCAACATATTGATCAAATAGGACCAACTCACTTTGTCAAAAACTTTTTCAATATCCAATTTGAACAGCACCCCTGGCTTTCCACTTTTGAGTCTCCAGTCCATTGCCTCGTTAGCAATAAGGATTGCATCAGTGATTTGCCTTCCCTTGACAAAGGCATTCTGGCTACCAGAGACTAGCTTCAAGTAACAATTTCAAGTCTTTTTGCCAAAAGCTTAGAAGCAATCTTGTAAACACTGCTTATAAGGCTGATTGGTCTGTAATCCTTGATCTCAATTGCCCCTTTCTTTTAGGATCAATGCAATGAATGAGGCATAAATATATTTCGCCCCGTCTTGATTTAAATCAGTAATCAATTTCTTTAATTTTGTCGCCCCTTTCCTCATTTTTGCCTTAGAAGACCACCAGCAGCCTCCTTCTGTTGTAGAAATGAGCATTCTTAAGCTATTGTTATAGTTAGGAGATATGCATTTACCTCTGAAATGCTTCCTTTGCCCTTAATTGCACCTGAATTTCTTGTATTGACCAAGTACATTGAGTAATAGAACTAACATAATTGGTAACTGTATTTCCATCGATTGATGTAGACCATAGTGTTCATAACTGTCTTTTATAATTATTAGGAATGTTTTTCTTGAAATTGAGCTAAGATGAGTTACAATCAAGTTTAATTTGCGTCTTCTTAAACAATTTTGTTGTAGTACATTGTCTTCAGCAACATATGGCATAGTACTTAAGCTATGATTTTCTATTTAACTCTTCCCTCCTTGTTCTTCGTTGTCAGTTTAATATTAAATTCTTCCTACTACAATTAGCTTCTCATATTACTCATGAGGACACTTCGTCTCAAGTCCATAGTTACTAGGAAATTTTTGGAAGTAGTATATGTGCAATACAATTCCTTTTCATGAACAAGAATACCCGATGTTTATTCAATAACAAATTTTGAGTGTATACTACTGGAAATTGATTTTTTCTAGGATTTGCTACTGCATTTATGAAGTTGGTAGGTCATGAAGAATGCTTTGTTGATAATCTCAAGCCAACTGGTTTCTCCTTCTTCCTTGGTCCCCTCTTTTCTTTCTTATTTTATCTAACGGGGATTGTAGAGCCTGATCTGACAGTAAATAGAGGTAGGAAATAGGCAAACACTTGGCCTCCGAAATTCTGACCCTGAACACGGAGAAGAAAATTCAGTATGCTTTACAATTTATGATTAACTGTTCAACTCTTAATGCGCACTGGTATTGGAGCATTTTGAGATTTAATCAAGTAGATTTATTAGTGTGTATTATGTTTGCAGCAAGCTGGCCGAATCATACTGTATATAAATTGTCATGCTGAATGCTACTTCCAACTGGTGGGGGTGGGATGAATTCTACAATGGATGACATGAACTTAATCCATCAGGCTCAGAGGCACCATCTTGTAGTGAGAGAGATAGGAGAAGAGATTGATTTGGAAATAGGAACTGGGGATGATGACCCTTCATTTAGTAATAATACTTTGATTAATGTTCCACCACAAGAATCTGCAGCCGAAGACCATGATGAGAGCAAGCAGATGATGATTCATCAGGCTTCTGGTGGGAATCAGGACTTGTTGAAGACTCAACCAGCGAAAAAGAAAAAGAAGGTCGTTAAAAGATGGAGAGAGGAGTGGGCAGATACGTATAAATGGGCATATGTTGATGTGAAAGATGGCACAGCAAGGATATTTTGCTCTGTTTGCAGAGAATATGGTAGGAAGCATAGGAGGAATCCATATGGAAATGAAGGCAGCCGAAACATGCAGATGAGTGCTCTGGAGGAGCATAATAATAGTTTACTTCACAAAGAAGCTCTTCGTCTCCAAATGGCATCCAAAGATAAGATTGTTGTTGATAAACCTTTATATGTTAAAGGTAATTTCCTTTTTTAGTTTTCTTGGTGGTTGTATCCACCTTGTCCTTTTCACTTTTGTTTTTATCTTAAAAATTGTATGAGACTTCTAAAGCATTGTTTATTTAATTTATCAACACCTTTTCAAGAATATGTTAACTCTTTACTACGGACCTCCTCTTTTGGTATATTGATGATAGCTTCAGAAATTCATCTATTATACATGGTTCAAATCTCCACTGATGCAGAAACCGTATTTGCAGTGATCATAATTTGTCTTTTTTCCTAGAGGAGTTCATAGACTCCAGCCTTCCCCCCACTTAACTTGAGCTATATGGGTTTGATGTCTGTGCTAAGAGCAGAGCTAATTTGTTAATATCTAAGCAAGAACTTGTAAATCTTTCAACATAATTTTTTTTTTCATTTTTTGGTAACTGAGAAATCCCTGGAGCCAATGGTGCACCGTTCAAACATGGTGGCTAATGGTCTACTCCTCTACCCTTCACTTAAATACTGGGCTTTTGTGCAGGTTCAAAACCATGATGTGCACCTAACCCACACATCACACACTACACTGTTACCACCTGGGCCAATCTTGAGGGACATCTTCCCACATAAGCCTTTCCGATGAAGTAAGGGTAATTTTTTCAAAAATCATCCAGACGATGCAAGCAAAAGATTGCAAGAAAGGGAGATAGTGCCTGCTCATGTACACCAAAGAACTTCCATCACTAAGGAGCAGACACAATCCAAAAATTGAACACAACTAGTTACAGGGGACTGATTGAGCCAACTAAACAAATACAATAAGCATTATGGGAAAGTCTAGAAGTTTCTAGAACAGGCTTTATCCAGTATTCTGGCATGAATTTGTATGACTATTGAATAGGGAAACAAATTAATTAACATACTACATTGACTCTTATGTTGAGAAGTATTTGTGTGACATCAAGTATGGCTGAGTCGAGAGTTGGTTTTGGTCTTCTATTCCATATTGATGGATGGGGTTGTAAATTTGTGACAAGTGTAGTTTCGCATCATGGGCCCATCTTTGTTTAATTCTATGTGCGCTGTTTTGTAAAAGAAAAACAATAACCACTGAAATCAATTTGTTCTCATCTCCAAAGCTCACACACATATATTTTCACTCAAGAATACAGTCATTTCACAAATCATTCTTGTTTCTTTTTTTGTGGGTGTTGGATTTTTTTCCGAGAGACTGAGATACTTCTCTAACTTCTTCATTGCTGTTGAAATCTCTTAAAAGCTCTTATGTCAAAAACGGCTGGATCGATTATTGAAGCTGCACTGAAAAGGGATCCTCATGAGCTAGAATTCATACAGTCTGTTCAAGAAGCGATTCACGCTTTAGAAAGAGTCATTTCAAAGAACTCAAGGTAAGTGTCTTTAACGTAAACCATATGTATGAAGAGTAATCATTACAACTCTGATAAGGAAACTTTACTCTGTGTTAGTTATGTAAGCACCATGGAGCGGTTATTAGAACCTGAACGCACAATTGTTTTTCGAGTGCCGTGGGTTGATGATAGGGGTGAGACGCATGTGAACCGAGGGTTTCGGGTTCATTTTAATCAGACTCTAGGTCCGTGCAGGGGTGGTCTCCGGTTCCATCCATCAATGAACCTGAGTATTGCCAAATTTCTTAGCTTTGGACAGGTGATTTTCTGCCATCTATCTTAGTCTTTTAATTTTACTTCAGAACACTTATAATGTGTGTATATTTGCTCTATAGTGTACAAGCGATTGCTGTATCTTTTTCCCATCTAATCTTTTTGACGAAGGTGTAGTGTGAAGTTGAGTTGAAAAAGTATGCTGCTTCTCATAATGTTTGATTTGCTCTCGTCTGGTAGACTTTGAAAAATGCCTTGTCGCCTTACCGACTTGGGGGTTCTTCAGGTGGAAGTGATTTTGATCCTAAAAGCAAAAGTGATGGTGAGGTATATGCTTATCTTTTAA
The DNA here is from genome assembly GCA_029582725.1 of Solanum chiquidenum. NCBI lineage: Eukaryota > Viridiplantae > Streptophyta > Magnoliopsida > Solanales > Solanaceae > Solanum > Solanum chiquidenum. The sequence goes on along the minus strand of JAJOOS010009356.1, from coordinate 17,382 downwards.
CCATGTTGATTTTTAGTCACAAGTTTATTTCAAGCGTTAGACTTTCTTCTATAATGGTCCCCAAAGTTTTTATTGCATTGTGGCGTAGTAGTAGTAGTAGTAGTAGTAGTTGTTGTTGTTGTTGTTCTTTTAAAATCTTCTTCTATTTTCTGCCTTCTTCACTGTAGGTCATGCGATTTTGTCAGAGTTTTATGAATGAACTGTATCGTTATTTGGGTCCTGAAAAGGTAGCTAAATACTAATGTCTACATCTGTTTTCGCTTTCAGTTTCCTGTCAAATCAGATCTGAATTCTGTAGTTTGATTTATCGTCTGATCATGTAGGATCTTCCTTCGGAGGAGATGGGTGTTGGTACTCGAGAAATGGGCTTTTTGCATGGACAATATCGCCGACTGGCGGGTCATTCACAGGTGAAGATGATTAATTTTCTGATATTTAAGATCTTATCCTTCTGGTCCTCCAATTTCTTTCTTTTCCTGCATCTAGTGTGGCAATGGATAAGAATGGTATCAAGTCCAGACGAGCTAATTTCCTTAAAACGTATACAAGAATCAAGAGGCTAATAATTCACATATATGAAATTTACTGAATTTCACGGGATGACAGCAGAACATTATGCTAAGCTTAATGTTCAGATATTTTAACTCAAAAAAGGCAAAAAATAGAAGAAAAAAAAAGAGAGGAGGAGGAGGAGGTGGTGGATTATTTTTTTCATTTTTCAACTGTAAGGTCCCCGAGGGCCAGTAACGCACAGTTCTAAACTCGTCGATAATCCGCCCACCCCTCTAACATTCTCCTCTTAAATACAAAGTTTTTATATTTTATAAGGTTTGAATCTGTGACGTGACACATCAATGTTGCGCTCTTACCACTAGACCAAAGTCTTGGGGGCAGGATATGAACAAGTACATATCATTATGTTATTTGTTTATGTGTTAAGTTAGCATTATGATGTTATGTTCAAATCTGCAAAACCAAAGAAAACCTCCTTAGATAAAATGGCCTTTCTAGGTTGATTTCACTCCAACAACATTTACATTTTTTTTTTGCGGTAGTTAGGCCGGAACATTATAACGGAGGAAGATAAGATTCATAACAATGCAGGTTTTAAATCCTATGACATTATAATGGGGGGAAAATAGGATTTATTACAATGCAGGTTTTAAATCATGACGGCAAGAGGCAATAGAATATAGGCAAGCAACAGGAGCAAGCAGTCAATAAAAGGAATGGGGTGAATGAATTGAAAGGACTAAAGATGGGAAACAGATTCATGAGTAACCACTAGAAGTAAGTGGGATATTTAGTAACCCCATTCTTTTTTATAATAGGGATTTGATAAGAATCAGGTTACTTGAATAAACAAGAAAATAATGCGGAAGCGGAAATACTAAGATTAAAGGCAAGAAATCAAAGACAGGCGAAATTTGCGAACAAAATCCCAAAATTTTGAAATCAAGTGCGAAGAACCCTAATTGATCTTAGTTTAAAAAAAATAATGGATAAAAGCTAATTATGATACTAATAGAGTAAACTAAGAACTTAGATAAAAAGTGATCTGGATCCCTATTTCGTAGAAATTAGAGGCAACAATTAGTATAAGACTAATTTCTTTAATAGATACCAAAGATATCAAGTTAATAATTAATCTTAACTCTTGAAGAATATAAATCCATAGTCGCCACACACAAAGGTGTAAAAGAAGAGAAAACTCTCAAAAAATATTAATTATGGCTTTTGAAAATAACAAAATTCATCCCTACATATATAGGGACAACATATCCCAAATAGCATGAGCTTCAAATTCTACTAAAAACCTAAGTAGGAAACTTTAAATTAAGAAACTTTTAAATTAGGAAACTTTAAAGTAGGAAAGCAGTAAAAATACTTCCAAAATTAGCTAATGATTCCATAATGATTCACATCTGCTAAGTGGCTCTTTATTATTGATAAACAGGTTCTAGCTTATTATCCTTGATGTAACATAAAATGCTCGTAGTAAGTATTGGTTTGCAAGTATGTATATGGAAGTTGTTTGGCTGTCTTTGTAATAAGTAAAGATACGGGTAACAATTTTGCAGCGGTTTTAGTCCTTTCCTTTAGGGGTTCTAACTCTTCTAGATAAAGCATCTCCGTATGATTAGTGTTATTTTTTTAATTTTCTTGTTTGTTTCTATACACGTCTCTAATTGACTATACGGTCATGGTAACACCTGTTAAGAGCTGTGCCAATCATATAGATTAAGCATAGTCCTGAAGCACTTGATGTTGCTAAGATGTTAAGACTAGATAATCAACATTTCTTTATGAGTCCATTGGAAAGATCAAAATGAACTGTTTACATTTGTTTTATTTTTTGGTGTAAACAGAGTTATGTTAATGATGATAAAAAGTGATAGAACTTATAGAATCACTTTAGGAATAGAAAAAGATAGTTTGTTAGTACTTTTGACAGCACCTTCTTGGTGCTATATATATAATACATTTACCTTTTCTCGATAAACATTTCTTCATGCCTGAAACACCAGATTTGGTGTCTTTGAATAAGTTTACTTTAAACCTTTTTCCTTGGACTGAATATTGTGCATCATCCAAATGATTATAAACATTCTCCTTTCCCTTTCTCCTCTCTCTTTCCTTTCAATTATAGTTATATGAATTACTGAACCCTTAGGGGTGGCCCAGTGGTTTGGGCTTGGGACTTCCATGTTGGAGGTCTCAAGTTCGAAACCCCTTGCCAGCGAAAGCAAGGGTTTTGCCTTTTGGGTCGAGCTCGTCGCACCGGGCTTGCCTAGTGCGGGTTACCGCTCCTATGTGGTTTGCGAGCTATTGCATAGGAGCGGGAGTTTTACCCCGTGCGCACCCAAAGGGTAGCGGCTGTGGGTTTCCTTTGCCATAAAAAAATAGTTATATATATTACTGAATTTTACACATTTCATGTTATGCAGGGAAGTTTTACAGGACCTAGAGTAAATTGGTCAGGCTCCAGTCTTCGAACTGAGGCTACTGGCTATGGATTGGTGAAGTCTCTTTTTTTTTCTATGGTTGTTTTGCATTGTTAAATACTTGTCTCGTTCCTGCCAACTAATTTGACTTGCAATTTTCAGGTTTTCTTTGCACAGCTTATACTTGCAGACATGAACAAAGAACTAAAAGGATTAAGGTACCATCCCTTCAATTACGGATTTCTTTGTCTGTGAAATAAAAAATATAAGAGAAAAATAGCCTAATATTATTTTACTGATCTTCATTAATGGCAATATCAGTGGATCTGTTTGCCATTATAAGAATACCTACATCATGGGTGCAGCTGAAAAGTATTAAGCCTGCTAGAAGTTCATGGAGATCTTTGTCAGAAAACATGAATTGGTAGCCTGTAGATATTTATACTTTCCCACTCCATTTGTCATAATTTACAGCCTTCAGTTTGAGTTCTTGTATGGATCTTCCAGTCTGAAAGCTAGATGGTTTCAGATACTTGAACATTTATCAAAATCTGGAATACTTAGAGGTCCATTTAAATGGATATTAAAAGCCAGCATTTTGACAAATCTTGTGCATATTTTGAGAAATTATCATCTTAACACCCTTCTTAATAGTTTAAGTATACACACCATAGGTAGCACTTTATTAGGTCATCTTAACCTACCCTCTCCAAGACATATTTATGGGCTTCGAAACTATTTGCAATTTTACATAGGCAGGTATCAAAGTAGAAAAAGAAAAGCTGTTTGCGCTTTATATTTGCTTATGTATGAGAAGTATTTTGTGTGGCTGTTTCTGTTGCACCTTGGCATCAAAGTACTGTATGTCCATTAGCAGTTTCCTCCCATCGTATTGCCTTTTAAGTCTGAGTTTCTTTCCTCTTATGATTATCATTGATAAATATCTATTTTGAGCTTCATAACTACAGATGATATGGCACGCGGCAACTGTGTTTTTACTTGTTATCCTGACTTCAGTTTTTCCGTCTGTGATTTCGGTGATAAAGTAATTCTTAGGGTCTATGTGTTTTACTGTGCTGATGGAAAAGGTCGTGTAGATTGAGTAGGATGAAGTCAATAGTTTAAAGCAGAGTCACTGGAACAATTTCAATTTAGCCAATGAAAAATTTGTTTGGCCACTTTGTTTTGGGATGAATCGATCAAAAAGAAATTAAACATGATGGGAAGAACACCCACAGAAGCCTAAAAATTGAGATTGTTCACTAAACTTATTGTTCTCTTTGGCTTTGTCCCTTCTTTCTTCGAGTAATGTGTGGCTTTGTAATAATTCCTCTGGTTTACCCTTGTCTGTATGTACAGGTGTGCAGTTAGCGGTTCTGGAAAGATTGCAATGCATGTCCTAGAGAAGCTTATTGCTTATGGGGCCGTTCCCATCACCGTATCTGGTAAACTTTCTGATTTCTTCTGAAATGTTTTCAGCTTGCATGACTACCGAGCGCAGAGGTGGATCCAGTATTTGAAGTTTATGTCTTCCTATAACGACCACAAGTTAATATAGTTGAGTTCACAGTTAAATATTTATAGGTATTTAGTGAATTTGTTAATACACATACAATGTTTGAGTAAAAGCTACTAGGTTCACATGCTTTAAGGTTAGATCCGCCTCTGACTGAGAGGTATTCCATTAAAAAATTCTGTATTCCAATATCAATTGGTACAGTCTGCAACCTACCTTGTTCAACTGAATATTATTGCTTGGCTTAGAGCTTACCATTTAGGGATTACTGAGCAATCAGTCTATGCTTCTAATAGATTCTCTTCTGAAAGGTGAGAATCAAAGCTCATTACACCACTAATATGGTGCAGATACTATCCGATACTTAAATTATTAAGTTTGCAAATTACGATTTTACAGATGCAAAGGGTTATCTGGTGGATGATGATGGATTTGATTTCTTGAAGATATCTTTCCTGAGAGATATCAAAGCTCAGCAGAGAAGCTTAAGGTTTTTTTTCCTTTTGTTTTCACAATAGCTGTGCAGACAAATACCTTAAAAGTTTTGAATAAATGGCATACTTATAAGTAATATTTGCAGAGACTACTCAAAGACTTATGCTCGCTCAAAGTACTATGATGAAGCTAAGCCTTGGAGTGAAAGGTTTGATGTTGCATTCCCCTGTGCCTCACAGAATGAAATTAATCAATCTGACGCCATTAACTTGGTTAACTCTGGTTGCCGTATACTTGTAGAAGGTATTGGTCAACATCGTGTTATCATTCTCATTGTTTGTGATTATTGGCCATCATCCTACCTGTATAATGATTAATGAGTGGGGTAATTGGCGTGTTTTAATTTTATCACTTTTAACTGTATTGCCGTTCATTTGTAGGCTCCAATATGCCATGTACCGCTGAAGCAGTAGACGTTTTGAGAAAAGCTAATGTCCTAGTTGCTCCTTCTATGGCTGCTGGTGTGGGAGGGGTAGGATCCTCTGTTCTCGACTACTCTCTTTTCATGATACGTGTATCTCATTTGTTGAAAAATGGCAAGCACTACCTGAATTTGCTTTGGAAGTCATTTTCTCTATGTATATAGGGATTTGAAGATTTAGCATTGTGGCATTCTACTATCTTTTGCTTTAGTTCAAAATGAGCTTATGCTTCCCCGTGGCACTAATACTGGCATTGGATCTGCCAACATGGGCAAGATATAATGCTAAAGTAGGTAAGTTCAAACTGGAATATTGACCTTGTTGATGGATTGTATTGGGAAGGCTAAGGATGAATCATCTTGGTATCTGGGAAGAAAAAGGTTCATTCCCGTGAACTCATGATGGAAATGGGAGAAGGAAGCCACATTCTCTTCATCTGATCCCAGTTTTATGTTTACACAGGAAAGAATTTTGGAGTCTGTCCTGCAGTTCACTGGCTTTCCGCGAGGGCGTGTCACATTTTTGATGTCCTCAAAAGATTCATTTCCAATTTCTTTCATCATCTTCTTTTTACTTTATCATCTTTTCCTTTATTGGCATCTTATTTTGACATTTCCTTTATGAGATAGAGCTTGTGAAGTAGTAGTTTTATGAAGCTTGTTTTATACAGAAGTTTAGCAAGTTGATGCAACAACCACGAAGCACCAATTTGTATCAACATTATATCTAGCCATGCTCTTAAAATATTTGACTAGGTTTCCCATATTTTCTTCTGTTGTGGAGTGACTTTGCTGCAACTTGTTTGTGTACATTTCTTAGATTGATAAAAGTTCTTGCTATCCATTGCAGGTTGTTGCAGGGGAACTGGAACTGAAAGAGTGCAATTTGAACTGGTCTCCAGAGGATTTTGAGTCTAAATTACAGGTTAACACTTACATCTTGATGCAGAACTGGGGTTTTTTCCTTTACCTTTTGGTTATGGGGGGAGAGGGCAACAGTTAGAGGTGTCAATGTGATCAAACTTCTCAGTTTGTATGTGATAATCAAATATATGTAGTTGGAGCAAGTGCCGATCAACTAAACTTGTTATGCTTTTCCTACTTGTCTAGCCAACAAAATTAACGTTTGCTGGAGTCAATTTTTTCAAGAATATCCCCATGTTATTCATCTTCATGCAGTATTTTATCATCCATCTTGACCTTAAATATTCTGTAACCCAACACTAATTGTCTCAAGATGAGGTTCTATATAGTAGCATGCTAGCAGCATCATTTTTCCTCAGGTGCTTCTATTGTCTGTTTTCCATTTTGTCGCAAATGTCATTCCTAGTTACAGTGAAGTTGGATCTCTTCCTTTCTGCAGGAGGCTATGAAACAGACTTACCAGAGGGCCCTGAAAGCAGCAACTGATTTTGGTTATCAAAAGGAAAGTCCAGAGTAAGTTTCTAAAACTGACACCACAAAAATTCGCGTGGGCAATTATCCCCATTCTTGCAGATTTAGTAAATAGATGCATACAGTAATATAAATTAACGGTTAGAAGGAAACTGTTCCCGTGATAGGTGTTACCTGAGTGGATATTTTCTTATTCAAATGTCGTTCAGTTCAATAGGTTGTCGTCTCCTTTTATTTGCAGGGCATTGGTCCATGGAGCTGTTATCTCTGCTTTCATAACGATCGCCAATGGTATGGTGGACCAAGGATGTGTATAAAATTGCAGCATTTTCTTGATGTAGATTCATATCATATCAAAAATACATTTTCATTTGGCATCAATAACAAAGAAAGAGCGCCGTTGGTTCCATCCGCATTGTCGGGCAACTTTCATGATCTTGCACAGTGCTTGGCAGTGTAGATGGTGAGAAGAATGTATGTTTATCATTGTAATGTACATGTATTATGTAGGCAAGCTATGTCAAAAACATCTATAGGATACCCTTTATTATCTAGTTTAGCTAGGTTATTATGTTAGCTGGTAAAATACAAAAGTAATTGTGAAAGCAAAACAATTGTACTATTGAGTTGATGGGCTTAGTTTTCAGCAATGAAATCCTTGTAACTTTGATAGACTTAAATAGACCTTTTCAAAGGTTAAATGCAAAATGCTTTTGCCAACTAGACACCCATAGTCAAATGCATTTTTAATTTACCAAGAAAAAGAAATGTGTTTCATTATTCATGTTCATGGATAAGAATCATTTACCAATATCAACATTTTGCAAATTACTTTCTCAAGAACACTAGGGAGAAAGTTCAAGAGGACAAACAAAAGAAGATATGCGATTGGAGGCATAGATATAATTCTGTTCAAGTCTTGGTGGATAGAGTTGCTTAATATTTAAGCCTGTTGGAAGTAGTTGGTACTTTAAGAAATTACTCGAGGTACACACAAATTGATTTATACACCACAAAGGCATGTAGCGAGGAATTTGATTATGATTTCTAAAGGAAATTGTAACATTTAAAAGTATATGTTTCTAAAATTTGATGACATAGATAATATTTGCAAATAACTAAGTCATCAATATATATCATAAAAATTCAAGAAAATATAAAATCAACTTCTTCTTTTTTAAATAAAGAAGGAACATACAATTAGAAGTATCCTATCTGAATAAGTGATGAAGAATGATGCATTTTTCACTTTGTAATTTGCATATTGATTATTTTTTTCCTTGGTGAAAGACAAAGAGAAAGAAAAAAATTAGAGTTTAAAATTAAAAAAAAATTAAATAAAAAATATTGCTAAATGTAGTGATTATATTTTTATTATGACCTGTCAAACGACCATCTCCTCTACCTGGATAAAAGTATCATCTTTAACTGTACATGTATATAAAAGGAGTCCAGAGCCAAAAGGGCAAAAAAAAATGCCAAAAATTTCAAAAGGGCACATCATATTTTTTTTAAAACCAAAAGGGCAAAATCGCTCCTGTCGGAGCGATTTTCCTCTGACACATATTAATGCCGTTGACTCCATTAAAAATAAAATCGTTGTCAGGGCAGCGATTTTTGTCCAATTTTTTTTCACTAAAATTGCTGGCACAACAACGATTTTTTAACTCTAATTTTTTTTCCTCCAACTAATATCGCTGCTATGACAGCGTTTTCATAGAGAAAAAAATTTGGCAGCTTTTTTGTAAAAAGTTTTTTCTGAAAAATCGCTGCCTTAGCAGCGTTTTCCTTAAATCTTTTTTTTTTTTTTTTAAATCTTGTCTTAATTTTTTTTAAATTTTTTTATGAAAGAACAATTATTTTTTTAAAAAATTGTTGACAGGGAGCATGATTCCATCCAAAATTTTGGACTCGACGTAGAAATCATCAAAATGAGGCACGAACTTTAATCGGTGTCGAATTAGGCTGCCTTTTCAGCGATTTTTATTTAAAAAATTATTTTTTAATAAAAACGTTGCCTTGTTTTCAAAACGAAAAATAAAATAAAGAAAAATGATTTTTAAAAAAATAAAAAATTGAAGAGAAACGAATTTAAAAAAAAGAAAAAAATTTAACTAAAAAGCTGCCAAGCAGCAATTTTCAGCCATTTGACAGCTTTTTTATAAAATATATATATATATATATATCTATTTTGGTGGAATAAGTTTTTTTATTAAAAAAAAATTTGGTAGAAATATTTTTTTTTTTTTTTTAAATCGCTGCCCGTGCAGCGTTTTTGCGATTTTAAAAAATTAAATTAAAATTGCTGCTATTGCAGCGTTTAGCAGCGTTATTATAAAAGCAAATTTATTTTATTTTTTTGGCGTTAATTTTTAAAAAAAATTGCTGCTGTTGCAAAGTTATTATAAATTTTGTGGAATTTTTTTTTAATTTTAGAAATCGCTGTCTTGGCAGTGCTTTTGGTGAAACTATTTTTTTTTAAAAAAATTCTGTCAGCTAGTCAACATCTGATTGTAAATTTTATTTTATTTTTAAAACACTGCCTTGGCAACGATTTTGGTGGATTTTTTTTGTCAACTAGTCAACATATAATTTTTGAAATGCCTTGGCAGTGATTTCAGTGAAGATTTTTTTTAAAAAAAGGAAATCGCTGCCAGGGCAGCGAAATTCCCCTCTAACTTTAAAAAAAAAAAAGATATCGCTTCTGACGCAGCAATATCATAAATAAAAATTGTCTTATATATTCATGATCATTATTTGAATTGGAGTGTGCCAGATTACAATATGGGAGAGCCTAGCCATGCTTCCATGCACTATAATTCTTTTCAATCGGAGCCAATTGATAGGTAAAAAATGTAATGTTTTCTTATTTATTAGAATTAAAAAAATTTAATATGCAATATATTTATATAATTATATTTTATAGGTGTGACCAACTTCAAGATGCAGTGAATTATTGTAAATAAATTGTGAATAATAATATTATGGGTGATGAACGAGTTGGTGAGTTGCATAGTGATGAACCTTTGGAGCATGAATTAACCGACAATGATGAAATGTATGAGAATGATGATGATGATGATGATGTGGATGATGCACCTAATGCACTCGTTGAAGATCAAAGTGTTAATCATCATTCTACAGTGATTCCATACTTAGATCACACTGAAGAAAGTGCAAAAGATTTTATCTATACAAGAGATGATGGTTCTATCCGAACGGCACTTTGGAATTCAAACAATCCTAAATATATCCAGTCAGGTTCGATTGTTGCAAATTAAATATTTTATAGTTATTTATTTATTTATTTATTAATTATTGATTAATCTAATTTGTATATGCAACTAGGTATGCTATTTATGAATAAGAAGCAAATGAAATTTGCTGTAAGAGCATATAGTCTTGCAATAAAAAAAGAATTTCTTTGTGATCAATCCAAGAGTAAAAGTTGGAGAGTTATTTGCAAGCGTCATGAGTTGGGGTGTAATTGGATGATTCGCTTTAGAGAGATTTCAAGTGATATATGGAAGGCAGGAAAAATGATTGAACCACATACTTGTCTTACAAATAATTATAAGGAGGATCATTTCAATTTGATTAGTAACATGATTGCTACTTCATTGATACCATTTGTTATGCAAAATTCAGACATAAATATTAAGATGATCCGTGAAATCATCAAAGGAAAGCATCGCTATACTCCTAGTTATAGAAAGGCACAAAAAGGTCGGAGAAAAGCATTTCAAATGGTTTATGGTGATTTTGAAAGTTCATTTAAGGCATTACCTCGATACATGGCTGCACTACAATTATTCAATTCAGGCACTATTATTGAGTGGGAGCATCATTATACAACAATGCAAGGTGAGCAAATCTTTAAATTTCTTTTTTGGGCTTTTAAACAGAGCATTGATGATTTCAAAAGTTGTAGGCCGGTCATTTCCATCGACGGCACACATCTTTATGGTTTGTATGATATGAAATTGTTAATTGCGGTTGGGATTGATGCCAATGGAAATATTTTCCCACTTGCATATGCTTTAGTTGCACGTGAGAGTTTTGAGTCTTGATCGTGGTTTCTCAAGTTATTATGGACACATGTTGTTTGTGAACGACAAGGAATTGGCCTCATTTCTGACCGTCATCAAGGAATCTTGCAATGTATTCAATCTTATGATTGGTTGAGTCCACCCAACACATACCATAGATTTTGTGTTCGACACTTAAAAGCAAATTTTAATAAAAAATTTGTAAATAGTGAACTTGAGAAATTAATGTGGTTGGCTGCTACAGAGCACCAAAAGAAAAAGTTTGTGCAACGGATGCAACAAATTAAAATATTGTCTCCTGCAGCATATGAATGGTTAAATGAAGTTCCTTTGGAAAAATGGACAATGTATATGGATGGTGGTCGTAGATGGGGTGCCATGACGACAAATGTGTCTGAGTCATATAATGGTTTATTGAAAAAAGCTCGGGGGCTTCATGTAACTGCCATGGTTCGAATTTCAAAACTCTTGTTGATCGTTTTGTCGAAAGAAACAACCTTGCAATCACATTACTTCAAAGTAATATGCTGTGGCCTCTTGCAATAGATAAAAAATTTAATGATTATTATCAAAAAGCTCAAGGGCACACATATATGATGACTTACAACACTGGTGATTGAGTATTTGAAGTTCTTACTTTTGCTCATGATGGTAAAGGTGGAAATGTCCACAAGGTTACTGCAAAAGGTAAGAAATGTTCTTGTGGAAAATGGAGAAATTATCATATGCCTTGCTCGCATGCCATTAAATTTTGTGGACTTCGCGGAATCAAGCCAAAGTCATATATAAGTAAATTCTACAGTACAAAATATTACAAACAAACATACATTGAGACATTTACCCCAGTAGGTGATGAAATGTATTGGCCGCCAACTCCTTCTAATTTAATTGCAAATACTGAATATTTGCGAACATGTGGTATGCAAGTAAGAAGCCGACTTAAGAATGATATGGATATAGCTCCGGTTCGCATGGCCAGAAAATGCAGTGTTTGTAAGGAAACAGGTCACACAAAGGCACGATGTCCTACTCGATTTTAAATATATTGTCTATATTTTTAAGATGAATGTAATTTTTCTGTCTTGTTATTAATATTATAATATATCATTTTTAAATACTTGTTGACATGAATTTAATCTGTCTTGTTGTATTTTAAATATATTGATTAAATTAATCTTTCAATTGAGTTAAAAAGTAAAAGATAATTTAATATTTTGTAAGTACACTGCATTTATATTATAATTATATAATTGATTTGACCTAATTTAAAAAGTATTGATTTGACCTAACCTAAAAAGTATTGATTTGACATAACTTAAAGGAAAAGAAACATCCTGTAAATGTTGAAAATAAAAAGGAGAATCTCACTGCGATGACAATAAATTTCAAACTCTTTGTTTAAATTTACACGAAACAACAAATTTCAACGCACATAAAAATCTGATTTACTGCATAAAAATCTTTAGCCTTTCAAATAAAGATACATAAAAATTATTCTTCTGAGTTTTCTGAATCTTCTACGTCTTCATTTTCGTCTTCATTTTCAGAATCTCTCTCATTTTGATAGTGACTACCTGTCCACATCTAGTTGATTTGTGTAGCCTAGATGTTCTTCGAGGTGGATTTTCTCTATCAAAAATTGAATGTTGTGAAGTTTCAACATTAAACCTTGGATCATGGGACACAGTTACCTATAATACAATACAATATAATATAATAAAATAAATATGCACAAAAAATTAAGAAAAAATTATAAAATTTCTATGAAAATTATCATACTTACATTTGAAAAATTCAACCTCCCACCAAATGGAGAATTATGTATAGAAAATTCACGCATACCATGCTGAATATCATATTGAGATCCGTTGAATTGCGAAAAACCAGATATCGAAACATGTGGAGTTACAAAACCAACTGTTTCATGACTTGAAAAATTAGTATTAGTGTTAGAGGGGCCTGCAAAAAAATCAAGCGTGGGATAATAAGGCTCGGGAGTAATCACCAAATGTGTGTTATTATCAACCAAATTATCTCCATCAATCAAATGATGCTCCGCACGATTTTGACCACGACCTTCACCAACGCTCTTTCTACCTCGACGTGCACTATCTCTAGGTATTGTTTGTCGCGATCGGCGAGATACTTGTACTGGTGGTGGTTCATCGTATTGAGTGGGAGGATTGTAATCAGGAGCAAAGCTCAATCGCGTTCCCTGGAAGGCCGCATTCATTGACTCTATTGAAATACGAGCGACTTCCTCCACATATTGTCTCATTTCATTAGATTGATTTTCATCATTTTCAATCATCCGAGCTCGACGATACTGCATTTCTGACCCCTAGCCTATAATGAATAAAAAAATATTAATAACAAAAAATTGTTAAAGATCGATATAATAATTTAAAATTTACATAATATACATACTAATGCCTCATGTCTTCCTGCCATGTGTTGATACCCTTTCTATACAACATGTTGTGAATTTTCAATGAACATGCGGGAATGCCTCATGTACCACCGAAAGTAATTTGCTTGATCACTTACAAATGGAGGTTGAAATATACGATTTTGACGTTGTTCCCATAAATATTGTGTGTAGTTAAACGCATCTATATCCTCTTGTTTTATTTTGGATCGTTTATCACGCTTAAAATGCTGTTCGGAAAACTGCGTACACGGTCCATGAATATGTTGTAAATAACCAAACTGTCTCACAACACGATCAATCATGTGCCACTCACGATAAATTTCATAAATAAGTGGCACATGTGCCATCCAGACAGATTGTCCTGACCGACACCACTCAGGCAATCCATTAATAACATCTTCTGAATAAGGTTGTCAAATAAACTATAAAAAAAAATGTAAGTAAGATAATTATTAAATTTTTTTGACAAAAAAATAAAAACAAATATGTACACTAACTAAAACAATCTTATGAAATATTGTTTTTGTACTATTATGTCATATAATATCTTATTTTGAGGACCTACCAAAAATCTATGTATATGTCATTATATTCACATGATTTTCTTGGATAGTGAGATATAAGTGTGAATAGTTAAAAATTTAAATAAAATGGGATACAAATATGAATAGTTAAAAATACTAATAATATTTAAATACCTGATCATCAGTTAGATTATCTAGTACATCCCTAATAACACCGATTACAGTTCGTGCCTCATTTTGATTTCTACGTCGCGTCCATTTATGTGCAAGCGCAGTTAAAACCTCAAGTTGATTGGTCCTTAGAGATTTCGGTAATGGTTGCAGGGGAATAATACGTTCCCATGCCCAAATCTACAATAAATAAAATTCAACATTTCTTAGAATACAATTAAATTTAAATGTGCATATTACTAGTATATAAAAAATAATTAAAAAAAATGTATACCTGCACTAAAGAGAGAAATCCACAAACTTCATTTGATTGTTTCATTGATGCACGACATAAACAATTATACAAATATGATAATGCGGCTGCTCCCCATGCTTGTGTTGACATTACATTTAAATTTTTCATGTCAATCAAAAGGTCTAAATTAAGCTTATTATTAGATTTATCTGGAAATATTGATCCACCATATAACCATAATAAATATAATCTAAACCTTTGTTGCACCTCATGCTCAGTTGAATGATCAGTAATATCATCTAAACCTTCAATATGCTCAATTAATTTATATGTTAACAATCTACCAACACCAGAAAAATAATCATTATCGGGTGACCATCCCGTTAATTCAAACACCATTTCTTGTCTACCAAAAACTCCTAAAGTATCAGCACCATTTAAAATTATAGGACTACCATCTATTATCATTTCGAACAAAATTTCTACATCTTCTAAAGTTATGGTAGCCTCACCAGTTCGCATGTGAAAGGTATGCGTTTCTGGACGCCACCTTTCAATTAAAGCAAAAATTAATTCGGAGTCATACGGCACACATCCTACATCAAGAATTCCTTTAAATCTACAATTTTTAAAATACCGACGAATGCGAGGATGTAAAGGATGATATTTTATATGTTGCCAGAATTCAACATCACCGCGACGCGTATATAAGCAAGAATTCTCTTCCCTTAAGCTACCGTTCCAAATTCCTTCGGAACGATGATGAGCTTGAAATTTTAATACATCATACTCTATTGGACCAGGATGTACGTACATATTTGACGGATGCATATCTATATATAAAATATAAAAATAAGTGTTAGTGTTAATATAATTATTTAAAGATGAATATATTCACAATACCATATAAAAGTTAAAAATTAATTAATTAAAAATAAAATAAATCCAAACTTACTTTATAGAGGAAATACTTTTGAAAAAGTTTGAAAGGAGAGTTGGAAAATTATACTTCAAGTTTGAAGGGAGAGACTCAACCAATTTATAAGAAAATTTTACATGAAACACGTGAACTTTTTCTATTTTTTAGGCATGCATCTGAGTTGGATTTTTTTTTAAATATGACATGTGAATAACGAACAATTAAAAAAGAGAAATTTGGAAGGAAATTTCGCTGCTTGTTAGTGAAAAAAATAAACTTAATATGATTTAAAAAAAATATAATTGGCAGCGATATTTAAAAAAAAAAATTCCACCAAAATCGCTGCCAAGGCAGCGATTTCTAAAAAATAAAAAAATAAAAAAATCCACGAAATTTATAATAACATTCAAAAAAAAAACATTAACGGAAATCGCCAAAGAAAATAAAATAAGTTTATTTTTATAAAAACACTGCCATAGCAGCGATTTTCATTTTTTTTAAAGAAAATCAAAAAAATGCAGGCAGCGATTTTAATTTTTTTTTTAAAAAAAATCGTAAAATAACTGCACGGGCAGCGATTTTTTAAAAATAAAATAATTTTTTTACAATCAGATGTTGACTAGTCGACAGAAATTTCAAAAAAAAATAAAAAATTGGTTCCACCAAAATCGCTGCCTATATATTTTTTATAAAAAAACTGTCAAATGGCTGAAAATTGCTGCCTTGGCAGCTTTTTAGTTAAATTTTTTTCTTTTTTTAAAAATTCATTTCTCTTCAATTTTTATTTATTTTTTAAATCGTTTTTCTTTATTATATTTTTCGTTTTGAAAACAAGGCAGCGTTTTTATTAAAAAAATAATTTTTTTAACAAATATCGCTGAAAAGGCAGCCTAATTTGACACCGATTAAAGTTCGTGCCTCATTTTGATGATTTCTACGTCGAGTCCAAAATTTTGGGTGGAATCAGGCTCCCTGTCAACAATTTTTTTTTAAAATAATTGTTCTTTCATAAAAATTTTAAAATATAATTAAGAAAAGATTTTTAAAAAAAAAGATTTAAGGAAAACGCTGCTAAGGCAGCGATTTTTCAGAAATTGTTTTTACAAAATAGCTGCCAAATTTTTTTCTCTATAAAAACCCTGCCATAGCAGCGATATTAGTTGGAGGAAAAAAAATTAGAGTTAAAAAATCGCTGTTGTGCCAGTGATTTTAGTGAAAAAAAAGAGAAAAAAAATTGGACAAAAATCGCTGCCCTGACAGCGATTTTATTTTTAATGGAGTCAACGGCGTTAATATGTGTGAGTGTAAAATCGCTCCGGCCCTTTTGGTTTTTAAAAAATATGATATACCCCTTTGGAATTTTTGGCAATTTTTTTTGCCCTTTTGACTCCGAACTCTATATAAAAGTGCTACATCTTAAAACGTATCAACATAAAAACAATTGACTAAAAAACGAATCAAAACTGCTCATCTAAAAAACTATTAGACTTTTAAAAAAAATTAAATAGAAATTTATAAATTACTTGAATTTTTTTTGAAGAAGGAACCTAACATCAAAAGTATCTTACAAGAATAAGTGATGAAAAATAATGCGTATTTTACTTTGTAATTTGCATATTGATTATAAAAATATTTAAGTTTTAAATTTTTTTACTTTTTAAAAACTTAATAACAAGTTGAATTTTGTGGGTTTTTATATTAATATAAGGATTTCCTTAGAAATTTTAATTTTAATTAAGAGAGATTTTCTGAGCTCACATCCCAAAATAAAAATCCATCCAACCCTTACTTGTATGTCCAAATTGATGGTGCTTACAATTATGTTGCACAAACACATACACGTTGGCCAAAAAGAAAAAAAAAATTAATCCACGTATGATATTATATTCCACGTGGCAAATGAGTCATGTGAAAGTAAGAATAGTCCAACCCGGCGAAATTTTCCAAACCTTTGCGACTTTTCCACTTCTCCTCTTCTCCTCTTCTCCTCTCCGCGATTTCTTCACTAACACGTACACGTTCGTCTGTGATTTTCCAAACCTTTGCTCAGTTGAAGCTTAGTTCCACTCCGATTTTCGTTGTAAGTTCTTGCCGTTTGTGTTAGTTCTGATTTTTTTCATTTTCTCGTGCGTATCTGTTTGATTTTAGGGTCGATTGTCATTCAATTTTCTAAATTTTTTTGGGGGATTTTACTTTGATTTGGGTGTAATGTTAGTGTAATATGCTTTCTTAGTTGATGTATGACTTCGAGTGACTTCAATGACATATTTCGTGAATTCGA